>CAUYRH010069816.1:0-83180 GCA_963574655.1 Perodicticus potto | reverse complement strand
ATACAATAACTAAGAAAATGCCATGAAGGCTATGTTAAACAGTTTGATGAAAACATTTCAGATTGTATGTGAAACCAGCACATTGCACCCCTTGATTGCACTAATGTACACAGCTATGATTTAATAATAATAAGATAAATAAATAAATTTAGAATGGATAAAATAAATGTAAGCCATGAAATCAGAAGAATTGTAGATGAAATATTGAAAAAACACTTCAGATATCACTCTAGGCAGAGAATTTATGGAGAAGAACACAATAGCAATCATGAAAACACCAAATATGAATAAATACGGCTTAATTAAATTAAAATCTCCTGCACAGCTAAAGAAATAATCCACAAAACAAGCAGAATGGGAGAAAATATTGACAAGTCATACATCTGATAAAGAGCAGATAACCTGAACCTATAAAGAATTCTAGTAATGAGCAAGAAAAAAACAACTCCAGTAAAAGTGGGCCAAATACATGAACAGACGCTTTTCAAAAGAAGGTAGATAGATGTCAATAAACACGTGAAAAAGTGCTCAACATCATTGATCATCAGGTAAGTGAAAATTTAAAAAGCAATGAGAAATCACCCTACCCCAGTTAGAATGGCTTTTGTTATTAAAACATCCAAATATGATAGACACTGGCATGAATGCAGAGAGAAAAAAATGCTCAGACACTGTTGGTGGGACTGAAAATTAGTATAACCTCAAAGAGGACATATGGGTAACAGTGTGGAGCTTTCTCCAAGAACAAAAAGTAGATGTATTTTGATCAAACAATCCCTCTACTGGGTAATAATTCACAGGAAAACAAATTCGTGTGAATTTTCATTACAGCACAATTCATGATTGTGAAGATGTGGAATCAACCCAAATATCTATCAATTCAGGAATTAATTAACAAAATGTGGTATATGTAGCCATGGAGTACTACTCAGTCATGAAGTAAGATGAATTAATGCCTTTTGCAATAATTGGATGAAACTGGAAACCATTATCCTAAGTGAAGTATCTAAACAATGGAAAAACAAACACCACATGTACTTGTTATTAAATTCAATTAGTAGAAATCGAACAGGGAGTAGAGAAGAGGGAAGGGTGAAAACCTACCTAACGGGTACAGTGAATACCATCTGAGTGATGTGCACACTTATAACTCGGATTTAACGATTATAAAGGTGATCCATGTAATCCAAATATTTATACTCCCATAATATTTTGAAATGAAACAAATATTATATTAAAAATTAAAAAAAAAATACCCAACAAGCCTTATCTAAACTGACATCACAAATATATGAAAGAATCTTACTGTAGAAGGCAAAAGAAATAACTTTTGACCTAAGTAACTGAAAATTAATATAATCTGTAAGGGTAGAGGCAAAAGAAACTGCACACAAGTACTGTGCTCATTTACTAAAGTTGTTTCCCATAGGGGTTCAGGTTAACAATTCCAACACTGCTGTGTGTGGATATTGGAATTTAACACTTAAGTAAATCTATGGGGAGAGTAGAAGCCAGATTTCTCACTGTTGGAAGTTACAGGTAACGAAGGGATATAGGCTGGAATAATTCATGTGATAATGGATTAGAGTTGGAGACATCGACACAAATATACACTAATGTTTAGCGGATGATTTCATATAGGAGTATTTATTGACATATGTAAATACAGAGTAGTATTCATGCATGTGTGTTTGTTCTCTCAGCTTGTAGTGCCTAGAAGCAACAAAACCCACTTAGCCCTGCGCATGCTAAGTGCCCCGATCTTGGTTTTTAGCATCATTCTCCGATAAAAGGAGCCAGGGATTCTTAGAGGTATGGGTAATTCAAACATTGAGATAAGGCAAATATAGTTACATCCTTAGCATCTTATAGTGCCAGAAAATAAGTCAATGCTCAGAAACAAAAATAATAACAAAGCAAAATAAAAATAAATAATAAAAAAAACCCCAAAAACAAAAAAAACAAAGCAAAATCAAAGTCGACAAAAGTATTTCAAAGGGACATAGGAGCCAATGGAACGTTCCCAAAGGCCAATGCAGGGAAAAATTGAGTAACTAAAGAAATGAAGTGGAATTGGTGAAAGAAATGAGGAATTCAGGGCCACCATGGCCTATTTTACACCCATTGTCAGCATATGAGCGTTTACAAAGATGAAAGGGAAGTATGGCAGAAAAAACTATTAGAAGAATCTGAAACCACATGCACACTTAATGCTAAGGATGGTTTTGTATGTACTCCACAAAACTGATGCTCAGCTTACCTGAAGAGGGTGGGGATGGGTGATGAGAATTGTCTCTCAAAACTTCAGGGGAATGTTGACAGCACATTGGTCAGTGTGGAGACAGAACTGTCAGTTCGGTTAAGAACATGTGTTTTTGTCTCTACAGTAAACAAAATCAGTTCCTGTTCTTTCTTAACATGAAAATGAGAATATTTTTAAGAACTCAGTTTGTATGGGACCAAAATAGGATCACAGAAAGAATGGAAAACAAACAGTCTTGATGCAAGTGATTTTTTTTTCTTTAATATAAATTACAGGTACAAACATACCAGTATTGTGAGATCGTGTTTTCAATCACTAGGCTATGTTTAAGATGAGGACTACCTCCTTTGATATGATATAGTCTTATATTTTAAAAGTCAAAATTGGTTTTCAAGATTGATTGGAGGGGAATGTTAAGTAAATTATTGCCTGGAACTAAACATTCAGACTTTTAAGTTATTATTGTTTTCTTGATATTTTATTTTCTTTAAAGGTGAACAGAATTGTCACAACAAAAGTATGCTTCTCATTTGTTGCTAGAATGAACCTTGGTAATTCCACAAAGACTAAAAGAGCTTTCAAAGAACAAGAGAAGTGCATGGCTCTAGGGACTTGCCAGCACTTAGCATTGCTTATTTTCTGTTTCCTCTGTTTTCAACAAGAAGGGAAGTTTGGAATTTAAACAAGAAAGGAATTCCTCATTAACTATGAACCTGTGTGGAAAACAAAAGCAGCTAGAAACTTTCCATAAGACTTTTAACCAATGGAGAGCAATGCTCTGGGCTGTGGCAGTGCTATACTATATTTATTATATAATGTCCTTATAATTTACCACGCGCCATGGTCTATCTCTCATGAGTTTATCTCTCCATTCAAACCAAAACACCCCTCCTTTCTTGCATTAGCCAAATCTTGAATTTAAACTGGTCATCTTCATTTTTGACTTCAGTATCCAACTAAACACACCACATGTTGATTAAATGAAACTGATATCTTAAATGGTATCTTACTTGACTTCTCTGGAGAATGTGATACTGTCAAGGCAGTCTATCTTCCCATCACTCTCAGCTTGTGAGTCACCAACCCCTCTTCTCTCCATGGCCACAACCCTTTAATCTCCTCATCCTCTGTGTCTTGTTTTTATATCTTAAACTTCAGATTTCACAAACCCTTATCCCTTTCCCTTCCTTTCTTATTTTATTCTTGCTTTAAGTGCCACTTAACTGCTCATGTTCTGAATTTCTACCATGGACTCAGACCGTATTCCAGAACCTTATTTTAAAAATCCATGAACATCTGCTGTTGGTTCACCCATAGCCCCCTTCATGTATGGTTAAAACAGAAGCTATTATCTTTTCTCAGAAACCTGTTGCTTCATTTCTAGACTAAACATATAATCCAATCATCCAACTAGAAATCATGGAGTCATCCTTGTCTTTTCCTTGTTACATTCTCCCACTTAGTTGGGTACTGTGTCTTCTTGATTTATGCCATTAGAGATTTACCCAGTCATTTCCACCAAAACTGCTTTGGTGCCAGTCATTGTTGGAGCTCAGAAACTGATATCCCCAAATATGGCAGTTTGCCACACTAGACGAGCTGACCTGTGCCAGCACTCTCCTGACTCTCTGTTCTCTGTCTGTCTTCCAAACCACGTGGATGAAGCTGCTGAAGAAACCATTCTCGGAAGTTCCCTTCTCTACCTAAGGTCCAGAACTGACAAAGGGGAAAAGAATTATTTCTGGTCTCTTCTCTGAGTTTTAATTAACTCCTATCACAAGAGAAAGATTGACATCTCTTAACACACCTGGACGTAACTTTTGTCACAAAGCACTTTCTTTTATTTTGATCCTATGCAGTATTGAGTAGGGAAACATGTACCAGCCATTGTCTGCTCTGTGGGTGCGACAGACTTTGTTCCAGGCCACTGTATTTTGAAGTCCATTCACTTCTCCCTAAAAAATCATTTTCTTATCCTCAAATTGCCACATCTCCCCCATCTCCCCTTTCCCTACCAGAAAGAGTATATAAACATTGGGTTATTGGGTAATCATTCTCCTGCAGTTCCCCCATGCTATGCATGTTAAAATGTATTTTATACATCTTATCTCCTGTTAATCTGAGTTTCGTTGGTTAATTTTTATCAGACCTTCAAAGAATGAAGGGAAAGTTTTCTCTTGGCCTCTACACCTTCTTCTCTTAGAGTTTCCTGATTCATCTTTTTCCTCCCACTTATATAGTTTTTCTAAAATGAAAATGTATCATATGATTCTATTTCTCAATAGTATTTCTTTCCTCACTGATTATAGGTCTCAATGTTGTGAATGAGACTACCCACAACTAGATGTGAACTGGGCCACTGGGAACCTGCAGCCTGGTCTCTCCTGAACCTTAGACCCGACTCTTCATGTGCCCCTCACAAGGATTAATGACTTCTGATACTGACATCACTCACTTGGTGAAGTTTCCTACTAATACATTTCTCCGTCCTCTTTTTGTCCCATCCCCAATAAATTTAATCATACATTTCATGGGTTTTAAAGGCATTTTTTATAACCCTTTCCCCCCTCCCCCATTTATTCCATGTACTGCTTTTGGAGATGTAATTTTATAGACCCCATCTCTGTAACTAGCTTTATAAATATTTCCCACAGCAATTAGAAAGAATAATTGAGGGCAAAGATAGATTCTTGTTCTTTATCTTTGTATTCCCAGCATCTAGCAACTTTCTGGTGATTTATAGGCACTCAGGTACATCTGAAAAGTAAGCGAGCACGCATCACATTAGGAGTTCCATGGAAACCATTTGAATAACATCCATCCTTGTCACTAGCTTCTAGATGGTCAAATTCTTGAGGACATAATATTTCACAAATGCTCAAAAGATGAAACTCAGGCTTCAGTGAAAATCTCCCTATGTTATTGCAACTGGACTCTTTCTCTCACAGCTTGTCAAATAAATTTTTCCTCAAGAAAAAATTTTTGGGCAGGCATACCAAGCCATCATCTAAAAGGAATAATTTGTCTTCATCAGTAGTACAAGTTCAAAATTTGCAATAGAGAATGTACAAGTTGGAGTCTATGTTCTATTTGAGTTTGAAGCTAAGAATTGCTAATATTATGGTACTATACTGTGTAAGTTATATAGTATAATGTATGCCATTTTCCTTTTCTTTTCATATTTTCTGTTTTCTTTTGTATCTTTTCCCTCACTGTCTAATTACTTTCTTGTTATTGAGGAAATACCTATGCAAAAAAAAACAAGCAATGTATCTCTATATAAAAGAGAGGACTAGAGAGAATGAAATTATAATAGTTAAATTATTAAGTGTATGTCTTGTACGAGACTCTTTTCTAAGAACTTTACAAAATGTTATCTTCGTATAACCCTTTATAAATGTATTAACTAATTTAATTTTAGAAGAACTGAGCCACAGAAATGTTGACAACATTCCCAACATAAAAGATCTGCTTAGAGAGCTGAGATTCTAACCCAGGGTCTGCTCTACTGACCATTGTTCCAGTTCCATGTCCTTATTTAAAAAAAAAAAAATAAAAGGAAAAAAGAAGCAATGTGGGGTATTAAATTAAAATTGAAGTTGGAACTCTTGGGAATCCATACACAGATGTTTGAGCACGCAGGATATATCAAAAGTGAGAATATAAATAACTTTGAGACTATTTAAAGCATGCCCATTCATACAAAGCATTTAGAAGAAACCATAATTATCCTAGAGATAACCACTTATTAATATAGACAACTTAATCATAGTTGTTGACCCATGTGTTGTTGTTGAAAAGGACAGCAGGTTTAATTTATTAAAATCCACTGTGGAATGACCCAGAACCATATTCTAACAACAGGTGATTTAACCTGTGTAAAAATAACCCCAATGGTATTAATGAATCAAGCAATCTCAAGGCTTTGATAAGAAGGAAGCTCAGAACAAAAGGTCTTTTAACAGTCATACTTCATACTCTGTGATTTTTTAGTCCAATTTGATCTGATATAAAGGATCTGTAAAAGGAACAAATTTACCTTTTGTGAATCTTATTTATTACAACACTTTCTTCGTTTTTGATGTGCAATTTCGTTTTTTATTTTGTTTCTTATGTTTACTTTCTTCCCCAGATAAATTTGTCCTAATAATATGCTTCTGTACTTGCAGTGTCTAACTATCACACTAAATTTCAACGTCCTTTGGTGTTGCTTCTCATATTTTGTCATCCTTATTAACTGCAGGGAGATAATTCTCTCTATGGATTAGATATAGCTGTACAAATGGGCTCTGCCTTCAGCACATTGAAATCCCTTTGCTTTATACCTACATCTCCATTTTTCTTTGCATCTTTCTTCTTGCCCTGAAATCTCATGGTGTACCTGAAGGTAGCTTTTCCTTCTTTTTATGGAGTCCACCTCATACAGAGGGGTCGAAGTAGTGGGCAGTGTCCCCAAGGCTGGGCTGTGTTTTGTAGCTGTCTTGTATATGCTTCAACACACATCTTTATGCTCGTATTTCATAATCATGTATTTCTAGATCCATCTTTTCTTAAAAAATCTATTATCTCCAATTACTCATTTGACATTCCTACCCTCTAAAAATTCCCACTTCAGTGGTAAAAGTAACAAAGAAAGAGACAATTATAGTTCAGAATAATATGTAAGATAGAGAGGGGTATCTAACACAGTCTGAAGTGTCAGGAAGATTCCAGGAGGCTGATATAGTGAGGATGAGAGAGAGGAGGCAGCCAAAAAGACAGAAAGACCAATAAATGTTGCAGAATCACTGTGGACAAAAGTGGGGAGCTGCATAAAACTTACCCTGACAGCAGCCTTGTGGAGGAGAGGACAGTGTAGAGAAGTATGGCTTCAGAGGTAAGCAGGGCCGGTTCATAAAAGGATTGACCTTTGGTGTCAGAGAAAGGCTGGAGAGCTGAACCTCTTAGGGTAGCATGGAAATTAGATTTTAGAAAAGCAAGACAGAAATCAGGAAAACTGGCCAGAGAAAGACTGATTTAAGATAGTTAGCTATTAGGTTGGAGATAGGCAAATGGACTCAAGAAATAGTTTAAAAGGTCAAACTGATATAACTTGGCAATTAGGTACCGTGTATATAGAAAGGGCAATCTCAAGAATGATATATACAAGTATATGTCTTAAGCAACTAGGTAGATTCACTACGTGAACACATGAATTTTGGTTGAGAATGAAATCAGGATTCCATTTAAGACGTGCTATTTAAAGACATGAGTTTTCCAGCTACACCCAAGTGGAGATGCCCAGTAGATAATGCATAAGTTTGAAGAACAGAACAAATACATGGACTCAAATTTGATTTTGCATTTGGGGAAGAAATGACTCAAAGAGCATGCATAAGATCATTGGTTGATCTAAGACTTGAAGCAAAAGAGGAAAGGATTTTAACGAATATACTGTTAGTGGGAACCTGAGAAATTAGGATAGGTTATATCTGGTCTCCTAAGTTCCTTCATGATATAGAAACTAATAGTGTCTACTATATATAAAATGAGTAAGTCAGGTTAACATCTTGAAGACAGTGAGAAAGTTTAGAACTGAAGACAATGGAAAACAATTAAGGACAGGTGTTGCTAAGTTACATGGACACCTGAACTGAATGTGGAGCGTAGGAACTCAGTGTGGTGCTTTAGGGTGACAGAGAGTGATACAGCCCAGTTAGTGGCCACGGCGCTTACATAGAGATTAATTATCCCAGCATAAACATGTCAAGTAGCTGTAACTTGAACCCAAACATTTTGTAATCTATTGGTTAAGTCTCTAAAATATTTCTACTATCATTTTTGTTTTAGAGATTCGAAAAAAATTGACATTTAAGGGAGAAGTAATTCCTTTAGGGAATCCCCAGAAAGCCATTGGGTAAAACTCAGAAAATCAATGATGAGACCCTATTATATCAGACAAGTAATGTTTCTTAAACTTATTAAGCCTGTTGTCTTCATAAAGGCCTGTTCCTTCATTCTATGAGGAACACTGGCCACCGTTCTCTAGATAGAGCACATGTTTGAGCAAAGGCTATTGACACCGGCTTGAGGCGCTAGCAGACATTCTGTCTGCCAAGGACAGGACTGAATTTGACAACATATGAAGCCTCTTCCAAACTTGAACTTCAGTGTTTTCTCCCCCTGACCTTTGAATGCCAATTGCAGTGTTTTTGGTTTTGTAAAAATTTTATTTCTTGATGTAAAATTCTAGAAGGCATCAGGAATTTTAAATAACTGAATTGCCGTCTTCACTTACTGCTGAGATGAAATATGAAGTTTGTTTAGTGTGGTTGGGTGTGTGTGTGTGTGTGTGCGTGCATGCGCATGGGACCTAAGATTTGACTTTTGCTCTTTATTGCATTTCTTAAACTAGCTACACTTGGCAATTCATTTACATCAATAATTGAAAAGCCATCAGTCTCTTCCTGTCTTAAGCTCCTTGCTATCACACTAATAATATGCATGACTGGCTATTGCCATAAAAATGCACAATAAATTTTTTAAAGATAATTCAACTACAGAGAATGAATCAATATGAATCTCCAGTGATAACAATGTGAGAGACAATCTCTCTACTGCCAGTTCAAAGTAGTTAGTACGCCTTTTGATGAGAACCTGTCACTGCTTTCAAGTGGAGTTTTGAGGCAATGATTTAGCATTTTTCTTTTGCAAAACTTGCCTAAGGTACTGCATTCCCACCCACCCACCTTATATCTTAAGCTTTCTAGTTTCCACTATTTCGAGTTTTCTAGTATTTACTGTCATCAGAGCCCTGTAAGTGAGAAGGACATGGTGTTGTCTTGTGTGTGCCATAAACTGAGCACGGAATACACATTTTGTTTAATCATTTATTTGACAGTGTGTCACTTGCTGCCCTTAGATAGAAAGTAGTCTCCTCTGTGATATGTCATCCATTAGAAGGCACAAACTGCAATAGAAATCTGAAATAAAAAATGACCCTAAGTCCACTCAGTGCTTTGATATAGAGATGCAGTGTCTAAAGTGAATGAAAATATTCTGGAATCCAAACATTTGATGATTTTTCTTTTTTTTTGTTGTAGAAGCTGGGACAATGGTATTTGCAGGTCATTCATCAGCTTGGGGAGTGTTAGAAGGCAAGCACAGTCCCTTATCTCAGCAGGGTCTATTCCAGGCCTGTGACAACAAAGTCCCTCTTAGACACTGAATTTCACACTTCAACATTTTGAGTAATGGAGGGGGCCCAACTCACACTTTGCTCCCTTCTCTATATCAGTGATGTTTCCAGGGAGCATCACTGGGAGTTCTTCTGCAAAGTGTGTTCTACATCACATCTTGTCCCTGCAGAGGTATGGGCACCCTGCATATTAAGAGTTTCCAGGCATTGGATGGGCACACAATTCTAGTTGGGCAGCAGAGATTTCCAGGTTCCTTTCCACTCTACCTCATAGGACAGCTTTCTCAAGAAATGCACATCCATTGCGCACACATGCACACACACGAACACCTATACTGTAGAGACCAAAAGGGACACTCACTGTGTTGAGGCGTGATTCACTCTCCACAGCTGTTCTCCCTACGTTTGCACAGTCCTAGATCCAAGGTTGTTTGCTGGAGTGGGATGAGTGACTTTTCTTAATCCCAGAAGTAATAATTTCTTCTCTAATCTCAGACAGTTAAATTTAGTTTATCACATACGTGTGTATGTGCATGTGTGTATTGTATACACACATGTATATACCTAGCTCTTTAGTTATTGCTCTGAGAAAGGCCTTGCTTAATACTTTTTTCATTTCCTTCTGTTCCTGAGTTCTGTTTGTATTACTCTCCCCCTTCAAGACCTCCACCCTATAGTATGTAGGCTCATCAGTTTATAAGTCTATGCACAGAGGGTCCCAAATAATGTATACACATTTTACTAAAGGAAAACAAACTGTATTAAAGTTGTAGTACTAAACACACACCAGTAAGAAAAGATGAAGATAAGTCACATTGAGCACCTCTTACAATTTCAGAAGTCAAACATGACTAGAGTAGTACAAATTTAATACAGTTTTTTTGTGTCTTACAATGTTTGTACATTTTCTGGCAACCTCTGCATATGTATACCCTAGATAGTGTTATTTGGCATGTAAGCAATGTGCATGCATGTTATTATGCTGTAGTATAATCGTGCTTCTTATTTTATTCTTCAAAATTAAAGGTGCAAGATTTTACACCTAGTCCATTTCTACCTTAATATGTTTCACTGGATCCACAACATAGTGCTTATCTGTTCTCTACTGATTATCCCTCAACTCTGCTTACAATGTGCATAAGCTTATAGTTATACACACACACGAGCACACAGACACGTCACAGCTACTTTGTACAGGTCCCCTTATAAAATGTATCTGTGATATATACTGAGGACTAAAAATGATTATAGGAGATATGCTCCCTTAATAACATGAAGTACCACCAGATGGCTTCCGCAATGGCTGAGGACATTGGCATAACCCTTGTGTTTTTGTCTGGCCCATCGGCATCAATACTTGGCATCATGGCACCTTCCCAATTTTTGCTGTTCTGATGAGTATTGCTTGGTATTTCATTATTGTTTAATTACATTTTTCTGATTTAACTTGATTTGAATGGTTCTTTGAAGAAATCTCATGTATTTTAGCTTGTATTTCTGTGAATTGTTTGGCTCATTTTCTCGGTCAGATTTCAAACATGCCTTTCTCATGTTAGAAACATGTTTAGTGAAGGAACACCAGAATAGTGGTAAAAGTTAAGAATTCCTGAGTCTGAGTTTTAATTCTTGAGTCCACTATTTGCTAGCTACATAATATTAGACAAATTATTTAAGCTTCTGTTTCTTTTCTCCTATGTGAAGCGGATAAGGTTTTGTTAAATGATGTAATCCATTTACTATTTCCATGGCATGGCCTACAGTAACTACTTGAAATGGTAACTGATATTATTTTGTGACCCCCATCCTCTCCCCTCTCCACTTAATGAAACAGTTTTTCTAAAGGGTCAAGGTAACTGCTGACAAACTACATTTATTTTCGCTATGATTTTCTTTTTTGATGAAGTAGTATTTTCTTAGGTATAATTTACATATAATAAAATGTGTAGATTATTTCTATTATTTATGACAATTTCAAACATGCATGTAACCATCCAAAACAACGTTTAAAATATTTCTAACATGGCACGTTGTGCTTCCCTCTAATCAACTTTCACTGATCCCTCAGTGCTGAACATGTTATTCTCGTAAACCACCACACAGCAGTGCCGGCTGCTCTTGAACTTCTTATATATGGAATTATACTATGAGCTACTTTGTGTCTGGTTTCTTTGGCTCAACATGTTTTCTAATTCATTCGTGTTGTTGCAATTATGAATACTTCATTCCTTTCCATCACTTACTGGTACATTATCAGAAAATATCTTCCATGTATTTATACACTTTCCTAGTGCTATCTGTTTAGGTTATTTCTACTTTGAGGCCATTGGGAATATGAAGATTCCGTGTGTGTGTGTGTGTGTGTGTGTGTGTGTGTGTGTGTGTACATCATGAAGGCCCACATATGCTTTTCTATATCCTGACAAAATACCAAAGAGTAGACTAAATAGGCCGCAGGATTAGAGTAGATGTGTGTTTACCTTTATAAGAAACTGCTAAGGAGTCTTCCAAAATGTTTACACCATATCACCCTCTCAGCAGTAAGGTAATAGAATTCCACTCACTCCATCTCCTTCTCAATAAATGACCTTCCCCATCTTTTTTATTTTAGACACTATTGGGTGTGAAAACCTATCTTACTGTGCCTTTAATTTCATTCTCTGATGATTAATTTACTATTAATGCATTTTTGGCCATTTTTATGTCTTTATGGAGTATCTGTTCAGTTTTTGTTCTTTTTTGTTTATATTGAGTTGTCTTCTTCTATCATTGATTTGTAGTTATTTATATATATTGTATATATGTTCTATTTAAAAATAAATCTTTTCTGAGTATTTGCTCCAATTTGTGGCATACTCGTTTGCTTTTATAATACTGTCTTTTGATGAGGAGAAATTTTAATTTCAATGAAATTCCATTTCTCCCTCTCTCTCTTTCCATTATAATCAGTGACCTTTTGTTTGGTTTTGTTTTGCTTTGTTTCCTATTTAATTTTTTTTCTTGTTATGAATGCATTCTTTAATTTTTTTCTTTTATTAGTTCTGTTATTCTAGCATTTACATTTTTAAAATGTTTCACTCTATGATTCTTCTTCACTGTTTGTGTTTGCAAGGGAGTAGGTTTCAACATTTACTTTTTAAAAATGGAATTTTGGTTGTTGCAATAGTCTTTTGTTATTAAGGCTTATCTTTTCCCATATTGATTTTTTCATCATTCAAAAATCAGTCAACTGAATATTTCTCAGTGATTCGTGCACTTTCTGTTGATCTTACGTCAACACCATCCTGTCTTTATTAGTAGAGATTTATATTAAATTTTGAAATCAGACTATATAAGTCCTCCAATTTTATTTTATTTCCCAAAATAATTTTGAATTTTGTAGCTAATGTGTATTTTCATATACATTTTATAATTGGAACATCAATTTCTTCAAACTCGCCCCTGGCATTTTAATTGCCTTTAGGTTATATCTGAAAAGAATTGACATCTTAACAATGTTCAGTCTTCTAATCCATAAACATGAAATATCTGTCATTGATTTAGGTCTTCAATTCTCTTTGCCAGCATTTGAAAATTTTCAATGTAAACGTCTTACACATCTTTCATTATTCTTCTTCCTAGGTTTTTAAATGTTTTATAGTTCTATAGACTGTAGCCAGTATATAATTTTTTCGTTTGTTGATAATACAAAAAGATGTAATTAATTTTTGTGCATTGACTTTGCATCTTGCCATCTTACTAAATTTTATTTCTCATTCTAGTATTTTTTATTTCATATGCTGTACAAACCAAATAGGTCTACATTGAAAAAGTATTTTTAATTTTTCTTTATCACACCTGTGTCTTTCATTCCCTCTTTTTTTGCTTTAATACGTAGCAATTATGGTACCATATTTAACAGAGGTGGTGTGAATGAATAACTTCTCATGCTCCAACTTCTAAGTGTTTACTAAGTTTGTAACAAAAATTATTTTAACCTTTTTTATAGATACAGTATATTGATATTGAGGAACTATTCTATTTCTCTTATATTACTACTTGGCTGAAAGTTTTCATTTTCAACTAGGAGCTGTTTTTTGGACTTTATCAAATACTTTTTCTACATCTAATAGAATAATCATTGATTTCCACCATTATTTTATAGTGAATCATGTTGCTTATTTTTTAATATTAAATCAATTTGAACTTCTTGAGATAAGCCCCACTTATATTTGCCCTATATATTCCTAGATTTAGTTTGCTAATATTTACTTAAAATCATTCCATTTATATTATGAAAGATATTAATCAGTAATTGTCTTTTAAATTTTCTTTTTAATATTGGAATTATTCTGGACCTGTAAAACCAACTGGAAAACTTTCCTTCTCATCTGTTTCCTAAAAAACTTGTGAAGCATTGGTATTCTTATCCCTTAAATGTTTGAGAAAATTCATAGGTGAATTTTCCAATTATGTTAATTGTTTATAGTTTTATTCATGTTGTCAGTTTCTACTTGTAGTAGTTAGTTTTGGATAAATTCATTAGTTTTTAAATAAAGTCCCTTAATTTATTACCATTAAGTTATTTATAATGTCATGTTAATATTAGTAGGATCTATCATTGATGTTCCCTTTTTGAATTCCTAATATTAATAATTTGAGTTTTTTCTTTTGCTCCTTATCTAGTCATCTTGGGTCTCTAGCAATTTAATTAATTTTTTTTAAAAAACCTGTCATAATTTGTTGATTTCTGTATTATTTTCTATTCATTCAGTTTTGCATTAGTATTATTTCAATTTCTTCTTACCTTGGTCATAATTTCCTCTTGTTTTGCTCTCTTTATATGTGGGACTATTCAGTTATTAATTTTTTACTTTGTTCACTTTCTAATATTGACCTTCGCAGCTACCAAAGCCATTATAATCAGTGCTTAGCTGTATTTCTCACATTCTGATAGTCTGCACTTTCATGCTCTGATTCATTTTGTGATTTATGTCTTGCTTATGATTTATTTCAAATTGTTTTGTTTAATTTCCCAATATTTGCTTCACGATATTGCTGCTCTTGATTTTTTTTTAACTGCAAATGTTTATTAGGGGAACACTGGGAAGGACCCCAGAGGGAGGAAGGAGCACTGGGAGGGGAGCACATTAGACCAGAGCAGGGCCAACCCCTTCTCAAAATCATCAGCACCCAGTGTTGGTCTGGGCTCAGAGTCCTCTTTAAATTTCACAATTACCTGTACCCCTCTTTTGAAATTTGGGCCCCTTCCCTGCTCTTCCATTGCAGAGTTCCCCTAGCTGTATGCTGTGGGTGGTGGATATCTCTCCTACAGGACACAGGAAACCCTTGCAGGCAGGGACAGGTCACTGCAGGCCTCACTCACAGAGCCGGCACGTGGCCAAGGAGCTAGAAACAACCTCTGTCCTCATCTTTAAGATTCACCTGCCGCCCGGCTCTGTCTGCGATGTAGCCCTCTGTGCGCTCTCAGAACCTGGGAAGAGCACAGTGTCCTTGTTGCTGTGGAGTCTCAACTGAATATCTTTGTGGTCACCAAACATGTTTTGCTTACCTGAGCTATATAAGACTGTAGCTGTTATATAAGCTTAGTATATGCTTGGTATTCATGCATGTTGAATGTTCATTTCAAATTACTGTGCATTCTTTAGTGTGGGAGTGTCAATTCAGTCAAGGTGGTTGACAGTGTGTTGTTTCTGCTGCTATTGTTTCCCTCACGTCTGCCTTCAATGATTTTTGGTCTAGATGTTCTATGAATTATTGTGAGTGATCATTTCCTTATATTTCCCCTTAAGCAATTCTTTACATTTTTCTTTAATTGTATTCAAGGTTTTTTCTCCATGAATTTTTTAAATACTTTGTTGAAATGAAATTATATAACATAAACTAAACATTCTAAATTGAACAATTTCCAATTGAGGAGCACTTAGGACATTCACATTGTTCACCCACCACCTCTATCTAGTTTGAAAACATTTCCTTTCCTCCAGCGTAAAACCTCTTACCCCGAGAGCAGTTTCTCTCCTTCTACCTCTCCCTGGAGCGCCAATCTGAGTTTTGCTTCTGTGGATTTATCTGAACTGAAGAGTTTATATAAATTGAGTCATATTTTCCTTTTGTATCTGGCTTCTTTCGCTGTTTTGTAGGAACTTCATTCTTTCTTGCAGTTCAATAATATTCCATTATATGTATATTTCTGTGTTACCTATCCATCCACTGACAGGCTGTTTCTGCCTTTTGGCTATTGTGAATAGTGCTGCTAGGAACATCCTTGTACGTGTATTCACAGGAGTTGTCTTTTTCTTAATTACCATTCACTTGGTTGCTGTAAACCTTTGATTGCTTTCCAGGGTGTTGCATGACCAATTGATTCTGATCATTCCTGGTTATTTCCCAGTGTTGTGGAGTGGAGAGGCAGTATTCATAGCTGCTGCTTCTGGCATTTGCTGACATCCCTTGCTTCATGCATTTGAAACTCTTTTGTTAAGTGCATTTACATTTCTGCGTCTTATGTATTTTAAGTGTTTGACCCCTGACCATTATTTTTGCTTTGATGTCTCTTCTGTATGATTCAATATATCCATTCTGGCCTCCTCATGCATAGTATTTGCATGAAGTATCTTTTTCTGTTCTCTTCTGCAAAATCTTTATTCTTGTTTGTTGTTGTTGTTGTTTGTTTTGGGGGGCTGTTTTTGCAGGCAGTGCCATTGGGTTATTTGATTAATCTTGTTTTTGGTTTGTTCATGCAGATATCATCAATAAATTATATCTGTAAAATAGTGGAATTCTGTGAGTTGCCTAAACCCTATAAATTGGTGTGAAACAACCTTCAAATTCTATCTTCCTTGGGGATCCTGTTAAGGCTGGATTTTAGTCCTTGTTAGGTGAGTATAAGAGAAGTCTTACGCTAAATTTTGATCTTTACTCCTAAATAAGACCTTTATTTGATTTTAGCTGGCTGCTATGGTTGTAAAAAAAGTTGTGAGATTCTCACTCTGTCATGGCCAAGATTCCAATATCCTCCAGCACTGCTTTTCCCACAGCAGTATTCAAGTTCAGTATCTCCATTCAACTCTCGACCTCATAGCAGCTGTCTAGCAAGGCTTGGTTGGGCTCTTTTCAAACACAGGTAGCTCATCTCTTAACCACAGGTGCATGGGAGACCTCCGTACCTGCATTATCTTCACAATTCCACCTCTCCAATATTTCATTCTGAAGATTTGACCCATTTCAATGGCCTAACTTATGACTTTTGTTCTTCAAAATGTCAGCGGTACATTCCTGTTCCCATAGAGTTGAATCGCTTTTTGCCAGAATAGGGGACTTTTCCCATGCAGACAGCTATGTGATAAAGAAGCTCATTTCATGAATTTCCCTTTCCTTGAGTCTGAAGTTTTGTGATATCTGTTTTCCTCTACCCAAAACACAGTTGGCTAGTGGACATTAGTAAGTTCTATAGAGTTCTGGAAGAAGGGCTAGTCTGGTTTAAGTCACCCCACCTTGAGCAAAAGTGGAAAGTACACCATAATTATATTATTATTCCTGTTTTTTAGTTTCATCTGAGCCATGTTTTGAGTATTTTCTCTCATGACCATCACTGCATTTCCTGGTTTCATCATACGCCTTAAAGGTTTTGATTGAATTCCAATCATTTTTTGAAATAGAACAATAAAGACAGGTTAACAATGTCTAATTCCAAGAAAACATCATATTGTTTTTTTTGTTAGGACAATATTAAGGAAAGGGTGAGTGAGTCTAATCTTCTGATGATCTGAGTCAGGCTATTATTGTCGTTTTAATGGATTTGGTTCACCTCTAGTTTCATATTTTTTATAGCCATATTGCGATTTTTTTTTCCCTTTATAAAAGCTTGGGATCTGAGCAATGGAGCTATTCCAGTTATCTCTTTATGCTTTAAAAATGACATACCAGTTTTCTGAATGCTGGCAGTTCTCACTCCTTTACAGATTAGCCCTAATATTTTTGGTTGCTGAGGAATTCTCTGTGCGATACAGTCCCCTACCTTCTATGCTACGAGAGATCTTTGTCTTCTTTGCTGTCCCATCCCAAGGTTCTGAAGACAACTACAGTACACTTGTGAAAAGGGGATTTCACGCAGTTCTCCTGCTGGCATTTGGCACATAGCTTGCTTTGCATTTCACAGGGAAATGAGTTTTTGTGTTGGTGTAGTAACCACTGTCTGCCTGGGATTCTCATCTACTTTAATAGTCCCTACATATATTTTATAAATTTGTAGAAAGTTGTCTTTTCCTTCAATATCCTGGCCTATGATGACTTTGTCCTTTGCAAGAGATTATAGGGTCTTGATTTCCACCCCTCCAGGAAATGCTAATGGTTTTCAAAATTTTGTTTCTTGAATAGTCTTACCCATTTCTAAAGAGCTGACTGTTCCTCTGGTTAGGTAAGAGCACAATGTCTCTTGCAAATTTCTTTACTGTGCTTTTGGTTTGGTACTTATGTATATTTATTTCTAAAAATTAAATTTTCTTAAAAAGTCCAGACTGAGATCCACCATGCCTTGAGTCTTCAGATAACTACTGTTCAAGTTCATAAAGGCAGCATTTAACAAACAAAGCTCTAAGCATGAAGTCTAGTAAGCATTGGAAGGTTTATGCGTCTGAACTCTGTTTTTTTTTTTTTTATTAAATCATACCTGTTTACATTAATGTAATCATGGGGTACAATGTGCAGGTTTTATATACAATTTGAAATATTTTCATCAAACTGGTTAACACAGCCTTCATGGCGTTTTCTTAGTTATCGTGTTTAGACATTTATATTCTACACCTAGTAAATTTCATATGTACTCTTGTGAGATGCCCCGTAGGTGCGGTCCCACCAAATACCCTCCCTCTCCCCATCTGCCCCCTTCCCCTCCCCTCCTTCTCCCCTTTCCCCTTCTTCTTGGGCTATAATAAGAAAGCTATAAATTGGTTTCATAGTAGGGCTGAGTACATTGGATGTGCATGTGTTTGAGAAGTCTAGAAAACATGTGGAACTGTTCTCTTTCTGGGCTACCTGCCCTCAGAGTTTTCCTTCTGACTGATTAATCCACTGACTCCTACATCTACTACGTATAGCTGATCCTGCACCCCTGAGATAGCCTGGACCTCGGTTCGTGACTCAGCAAGGAGGCTGAGGGAGTAAGAAAGAACCTGAAGGAGAGCTAGCTAGAGGAGGATAGAGGGATAGAGACAGAGAGGCAGAAGTGAGAACAGCCGGAGAGAGAAGCTGAATCACTGGGCAGAGGAGATTAGGCCAGGAGGCTCCAGAGAGAACTCAGGCAGGCTTCCTGGCAGAGCAGGACGCTGATGTCAAGAGCTCAGTAACTCTGTTCCCATGTGCCCTCAGATCGTCTGTGGAGAAATCAGCTTGCAAGGGCGCGTGGGAGGCTGGCCCTGTTCCTGTAAGTTATTTCTGGATGCATTATTCATATTTGATAAATCATTTAGAGGCAGCTACTTTATTAGCTTATAAAGCACATTATATGGTTTTAAATTGTTAATACAGGCTGTTGTGATGCATATTGTACCTTAGAAAAGCCATGCATCACTTTAATTCATAGCCTCATTATAAAGCTTGTTACAAAGTGCTGCATTATTGCATGAAGGATAGTGGAGTAACATTTCTGCAAGAAACCTGAATGTTTTATTTACATCATTGGTGGCTTGGTATGGCCCATAAGAAATTCATTGGAAGATGAAACTGGAGCATATTTTACACTTTTTGAGGTCAAAGAGTGAACCATTCTCTTTCTCTAGACTTCTTTTAGTCTAGATCTAGCACCTGGTTCTAGTCTTATTTCTGAATATAAGTATTTATAAAAGTCTTGCCTGAGTGATCACTTGCTTGGCGACCTTGGGTACGTTGGCTTGCCCATTTCTTGACAATACCCGAAAACATTGGTACAAGTCTGAGTCCAGCACCCATTTCATACTTATTCATTAAAAGTCTATTCTCATCAACTTTGTGCCTGGCACTGTACTAGATATTGGAGATAAACTTTTTACCAGCATATCTGTATTCCCTGGCTTAATTAAGTTTACCAGCGCCTGTAGTAAGAAGGAGAAAAGGAATGGTTTTGTGCTAGAATATTGTAATGGACTAAATTTTATGTAAATTGTCCAGGACAAGGTAATATACTTGAAATGAACAAAAAATATATCCTGAAGTCTGATCAGTAGACCGTTATTCAAACTGAAGATCAAACCATCTCCTCTAGGAAGCCCACCATACGAAAGACGTGGAAAAAACAAAAAGAAACACCTTAGTTTGAACCCATTCACTTATTGGCTGCTGGTCTTTGGACAGGTCACTTAATTTCACTGGTACTCAGTTTTCCTATCTGTAAAATGAGAAATATTGTTGCCTATCTCACTGAGTCACTATGTGCATTTACTAAACAAATGCTTCCCCGAGACCTGACACATTGCATGTGCTCAGGAAGTGTGGTTCCTTCCAATCATTCGCTAATTGAAAGCAGAAGTGGAGGTGCTCCTTGAACGCAACTGAACCACACATAGGTGTATGTCATGGCATTCCCAACAGTAAGGCATCAAAGATGAAATTATTTGAAGTTAGTATTAAAACCTCTGAAAATAAAAATTTCTCTCTGGAGGACCTATTTAATACAATCCAGCTGCGTAGTCTGTGCCTTGGTATCCTTTCTCCCTCTTATGAACTCTCTGCCAGCCTAATGGAGCATAAAATAGAGCTCTCTCACTCACAATCAGTGGAAACTCTGGCTACCTGGTGGCGAGGATTCCTGATGAAGGGTAGGATGGTGTAGGCTAGGAGAGGGAAAGTCATGCCAGGTGTGAATATTAGTCCGCAGAACAGAGGCTGATGAGCCCACAACAGGGAGCCAGTAAGAGTCCCTGAAAGTGTAGGGAAGGTGCTCCTCTTCAGAGCTTGACTTTTGCAAGTCATGTGAATCTGTGTGTAGAGAGAGATAAGGAAGTGTTTGGTGCAGACGCTGGATTAAAAGAAAGACTGTGGCGCCTGTGGCTCAAGGAGTAGGGTGCCGGCCCCATATAACAGAGGTGGCAGGTTCAAACCCACCCCTGCCCCCCTCCAAAAAAAAGACAGAAAGAAAGACTGGTGTTAACAAGTTTAGATGATGGAACTGCCTTACCATCTTCTGGATTCTGCAATTTCTGCTTCCCCCAGATGTCCTACCATGTCCAACTTATGTGGGACATCAAGTCCCCTGTGAATACAATTTTCCCTCCACACTACAGAAAAACAATGCCCCCTGACAGCTATCTTTAGGAAATAAGTGCTCCTGTATGTTTACTAAGGGAGTTAAGAAAAGCAGAGAAAACTTTGAAAAGGAATGAAGAAAGAAAAGTAATACTAAATGATACTATTATACTGAACTTCAGAATTGGAATAATGCCTCCTTTATATGTATGGGAAATGTACAATAGCATTTTCTTTTACATTTGTTGTTAGCTTAAGGAATTACAAAAGTAGATGGCTGCATCCCAAATAACCTGCATGCTGTGACTTCAGCCTTACTAGAAATAATTTTTCATAATTTAAGAAATACTTTTCTAAATGTTGAAAACAGAAAAAAAGGCATCTCACATATTTTAGAGTTAATAACATTCAATGTTAGCAAGTCATTTACATCAAAAATAAGCGTAGGAAAAAGAAGAGAGATATGTGCAAATACTTTTTCTTTTTTTAGATGAGATCTGTGCTAACAGGTGAATATCCAGACCAAAGAAACTTTTTCATCTGGTACCTTTTGATATCCGAATCTATGAAACAACCTAGCAATGCCCTCAGAAAAAGAGTTGCTGAAATTAACTGACTTTTCTCTAACTTTTTTATTTACAAAACTAGCACCTGTACATAGTTTAACTGTAATTCAAAAAAAGCTGACCTTTTTATTATGTAGGAAGTAAATAAATGATGAATTATTCCCTTCCTTTCACTTGGCCTTAGATACGGCAAGTCAGAGGAAAAACCTGCACTCATGTGTGGGGGAACTCACGTGCCCATGCAGAAACCGTGATGTAATTAACAGTCTCAGTCTTTACCTGGGCATTCCTCTCCCCCTTGCCTAAAACCAAAATTCTTAGGCAATGCAGTGCATGTCCTCAATCAAGTCTAGGACCATATTTACCAAATTCAAGGAAAGCATCAGGAAATGGCTCTTATGGGCATCGAGGAAGCTGTTTAAGGAATGGAAAGTCCATCAGTCAGGTTGTGAACCATGTACCATTTTGCAGTCTCAGTTCCCTTTGCTTGCTCCTGTTCTTCAAGAAGTTGGGGAATTGGCCGCTGCCTTCTGCTCTGTTGTCAGGGTCCCTCTTCCCCATAGGAAATCAACAAAGCAGAACAGTGTCCTGGGTACCTCTTTTTGCTCCGAAACAAAGCATATAAGTGCCTCTTAGATTTTGTTTACTACTAGTGAGGACAGAGAAACAGAAGGGGGAAGAAGAGACATAAAGTACACACAACTGTGCATGCAAGCACACAGACACACCACATGCACAACATCCTTTCCCTTTATGTGGATCTTTTTAGCATGTGGGGTCATTCTATAGATAAGATCTCATGGGGAAGGGGTAATATTACTTGTATTCCTATTTTATGCATCAGAACACAGAGGGCCCAGAAGTCTAAGAGATTTACTCTGTAGCTAGAAATGGTAGAACCCGAACTGTTATTGATGCTGTGTCTCTTGGCCGCCTGCCTCCTTCTAACACAGCATGAGCAATACTTAGAAATGCTCGTAAGAGCTTCTCCAGAATGTGCTAAAATGTTAGTGGGATGAAACAGGTTTCTACATCATTGTTATCATGTGTAAGCATTTACTACTTGCCAAGTAAAATATTAAATATGTATATACGCATATGTTGGAATTTGATCCTAACAACAAACTCACAAGAGAGCTATTTTCCTTCTAATTTTAGAGGCTAGGGTGTTTATTCTAATTGTTCATATCTGAACCAAGTCTCAAGTCCTTCTGCTTACCTCTGGCACCATGATAACCTCTGTCATCACAGGATCTGTGGAGCACATGGATGGTGGGCACGATCATATGATCATATTGCTGCTCTTCTAGGAATGATCTTCCCCTATATCACTACGGAGAGCCGTGCAGTACAGACTGGGTGTGGGGGTGTGGCTTTTCCTCTCCCCAGTCCTCACTGACTGCCCATCACCAGCCTTTTTTGGACCCATCCTTTAAGCATCTCCTGATCTTAGACGGTAGTATGAAGCATTTTGACCCTCTTATATGAGGTCAGGTTGCCATATAAAGTTATCTGGTTGTATACTGCAATCAAGGGGCACCATTTCCTTTTGTTTTTACAGCTGATACATACTTTTTTTTTGAGACAGAGTCTCACTTTGTCACCCTTGGTAGAGTGCTGTGATGTCATAGCTCACAGCAACCTCCAACTCTTGGGCTTAAGTGACTCTCTTGCCTCTGCCTCCCTAGTAGCTGGGACTACAAGCACCCACCACAATGCCCATCTTTTTGTTGTTTTGTTGTTGTTGTTGTTTGTTTTTGTTTTTTGTTTAGCAGCCCCAGGCTGGGTTTGAACCCACCAGCCCTGGAACATGTTGCTGGCACCCCAACCATTGAGCTATGGGCACCTCTGAAGGGTACTTTTGGCCAGATAGCAGTGAAGTGTCTGGAGGAATAGGTAGGTACCTTTTGCTCATTCACACATATGGTGCCACTTGAACAGGGTGCTGGTGGTGACCCTGGTGTCACTGCCCACTCTAGCGCAGGAGCCATGATATCTGGCCTTGCCTCTGGCGTTATCTTGCTTTCCTTCTTAGTTATCTCAAAGATACATCATTATTTGTTCCACAGAGAAGAGTCACAATCTAATTATTAGAGGTTGTAGACATATATTTCTTTCTGCAGATAACTAGATTCCATGTTTTAGTCAAGTCTGAACAAGCAACTTGTTCTCAACAAGACTGATTGCATTGTAGTCGTCAAGTCTGTACATTTTCTATATTTCCTCTACATTTAAAAAAAGTTTGTTTCATAATAACCCAATTCTCTATAGTGTTTGTATTCACTCTTGAACAAAAGAAAAATAAAAAAAAAACCCAACCATTTCCTTCATTCCTTGACCAGTGGTAATATTTTTTCAAATCGTTTTTCCTATTTTTTTGATAATTGACTATTTTAGCATGACCATATTTTCTCATCTCTATATCATTCCTTGGGAAGATGAGTTGCTATACCCTTTAGATAAACATTCTGAAATGGAGTCATCATCCTCTAGTATTGGACAAGTACAGTGTTTGTATTTTCTATTTTTGCTATTATAAATAGTGTGAGCATCTTCTTGTACATTTAAAAAGTTTTTCTTAAGATGGGTTGTAAGAAATGGAGCCAATTGGTAAAACCAAAGTATGTTTAATGATCTTGAAACACAGAGTTTCTTGTAATGAGTTACAAGAAGCACTGCGTTGTTTTATTCTCCTAATAGAATCATTACAAAGATCCTGCCACACCGCACAATCACCAACTTTTAAACAATGTGATAGCAAATAAGTATCCACATGTTTTAACACCCATTCTTTCTTATTTTCAAGAGAAAACGTTCTTTCACTTGTTTATTAGCCACATTATATTTATAGTTCCGCTTTAAATAACATTTGTTCACGTTCATTTGTCTATGATTGCATTTGTGCTCCCCTTATTGGCGTTCAAGGGCTCATTACTTGTTCATGACGTTATTTCTTGGTTGATAATCTATTTGAAATATATCCTGGAGTTGAAATGTTAAATTGTCTTTCCTTTATATAAGAAAATCCACAACTCTCAAGTTATTACAGACGTCAATGGCATATTTAATTGAGGTTGATTTTTAGAATGTGATTTATTTATTTCAAATTATTAAGGAGGTAGAAACATTTTTGTTGTATGAATAACTTATGTAATTAATAAGCCAGGGCTGTTAGTGTGCCCCTTACCAGAATAATGTTCATTGTGCTGATGGGTAGGTTTTAGACTCCACTGGCTCCAGTCCCACTCCCTTCTTGGCTTCCCACGCCCTGTAGATCTCTTTGTGTCTGTGTGTGCCCATCCTCTAGCTCCCAATTATTAGTGAGAACATGTGGGGTGTGTTTTACATTTGTGACATACTTCACTTAGGATCCTTCACTTTTCTCAGAATGATCTCTAGTTCCATCCAAGTTGCTGCCAAAAAAAAAAAAAAATCCTTTTTACGGGTGAATAGTACTCCATAGTATATTTGTGTGTGTGTGTGTGTGTGTGTGTATACAGATACATGCATACACGCACCACATTTTCTTTATCTTTGTGGACACTACCCTTGATTCCATACTTTTGCAAGTGTCATTTGTGCTATAATAAACATTTGAGTGCAGGTATCTTTTTAACAAAATAACTTCTTTTCCTTTGGGTAGATGCCCAGTAATGGGATTGCTCGGTTACATGGTAAGTCTCTACTTATTGCTTTGAGAAATCTCCATACTGTTTTCCAAAGCAGTTGTATGAATTTGCAGCCCCACCCACAATGTCTAAGTGTTCTTTTCTTTTTGCATCCATGCCAGCAACTGTTGATATTTTTAACCTTTTAATGGCTATTCTGACAGGGATAAGGTGATATCACATTGTGGTTTTGATTTGCATTTCCTTTATAATTAGCGATATTGAGCATTTTTCCACCTGTTTGGGGGGCATTTGTCTGTTTTCCTTTGAAAAACTATTCGTATTTTTTGCCAAAATTTAGTGGGCTTATTTGTTTTCATCTTCATCTTCTGATTTGTTTAAGTTCTATACAGATTCAGAAAATTGGCCTTTCATTGGATATATACTTTGAAAATATTTTCTCTCGTTCTATAGATTGTATATTTACATTGTCAATTATTTCTTTTGTTGTACAGAAAATTTTTATTTAATGAAGTCCCACTTATCTGTTTTTGCTCTAGCTATATTTGCCTTAGGAGTATTCATATATTCTTTACTTAGGCCAGCAGTTCTCAACCTGTGGGTCGCAATGCACAAGAACTGTGTTGAAGGGCCGTGGCATTAGGAAGGTTGAGAACCACTGACTTAGGCTCATATGCAGAAAATTTTTTCCTGTGTTCTCTTCTAGAATATTTATGGTTTCATGCTCTCCATTCAATTATTTTATCCATCTTGAATTATTTTTTTATATATGGGTCCTGCTTCATTCTTCTTCATGTGACTGTCTGATTGTTCCTATTACCATTTATTGAATGGGGCTTCCTTTCCCCAGTGCCTGTTGTTTTCTGCTTTGTCAAAGATCAGTTGGTTGTAGCTACATGCCTTTATTTCTGGGTTCTCAATTCCGTTCCTTCAATATATGTTTCTTTTATATCAGTACCATCTGTTTTGGTTACTATAGACTTGTAGTATAATTTAAAATCAAGTAATGCAATGTCTCCAGATTTGTTCTTACTTAAGATTTCTTTGGCTATTTGGGCTCCTTTTTCGTTCCAGATGAAGCTTGGAATTACTTTTTTCCTAAATCTGTGAAATACTGTGTGGATATTTTGATAAGAATTATAATGAAAAATCATTTGGGGCAGTATGGACGTTTTAACGACGTTGATTCTACCAATCCCTGAGCATGGGATATTTTCTCATTTTGTGTCATCGGCAATTTCTTTCATCATCAGTATTTTACAGTTCTCCTTAAATAATACTTTAAAACATGTGGAATTTGTATGTCTGTGTGACATGTTTGTATGTGGCATATAACAGAATTATCCAAATAGACCATTTCTCAATTTCTCACCTCTACTAAACAGCCAGCCCTCCTCATTGATTGGTAACTGTTCCTCACTTCCTGGGAATCAGCTCTCTCAGAGCTCACCTGCCACACTGACCTCTGCCCATCATACCTCAGCTCAGGCGCTAAGAGGCCCCACCTTTCACCTTTCTTATCCCCATTTTGACTTGATCATTCCCGATAATCAACTGTTTCTTTTTTCTTTTTCTGAAAAAGAAATTTTTAAATATACTGTGCATCTTAAATGAAACTATTCTAGCCCTCCTGGATGTTTAATTTCTTAAACATTTAATTGGATAGCTTTGAACATCTAGGCTTTATTATCTTAAAAAAAGTACAAAAAAATTAATTCCAGACAGGATATACAAAGCAGTAGTAATATCCAGGCAGATCAGGAAATATCTATGAGCTTCTCTATCAGAAGCAGATATCTGGTTGGGTTCGGTGACTCATGCTTGTAATCTCAACACTCTAGTAGGCCGAGGTGGATAGATTGCTTGAGTTCAGGAGTTTGAGACCAGACTGCACAAGAACAAGTCCCCATCTCTATTAAAAAATAGTAAAATTATCTGGGCACAGTGGCACAGACCTATATAGTCCCACATTCTAAGGAGGCTGAGGCAAGAGGATTGAGGTTGCTGTGAGCTATCACACCACGGCACTCTACCCAGGGGTCAGAGTGAGACTCTGTCTCAAAAAAAAAAAAAAAAGATTGAGATACCAAAGGAAAACTGGTTTATGTAATTGGGGACATTTGGGGTATGTTTTTATGGTACCTAAAATCACTGAGTTCTCTAAGTTGTTTGATTTTCCCTACGAATGTAAATTACATAATCATAAATATGAAAAAGATGTAGGTTTGAGACTTTGGGACATCTGAATGAGCACAAGGGTCCTAGGAATCTTTAGGAAATTGACCAGAGGGAAAGAGTTGAGGTCAGGGGTGGTGGCTCTCAGTCAAGAGGAGATGAGGGGCTTTTATTCCATCTGTGTTTCAGCTGTTGTTCTGACATTTAGTTATCAGATATTTTTTGTCTGTTTGATAAATTCTATGTATCCATATATCTATTGTACTGTTTTTTTAATCAAACAAGTCTAGAATACTACTATATTCTAAGTATTAGGATAGTTCTATGTGGCCAAGCAGTAGCCTCTACTATAAGTTCAAAGACTCCCAGACATAGGAATTTCAATATGTAAATAAGAACTTCACTTATTTTGTGAGGCAGCCCTGTGTGGAGGTACAGAACTTGGACTCTGGAGTCAGAAGATAAAGGCTATAAAGCTCAGTGTAATCTTCTGTCACCTACTTCACCAGGCAAGCAATCTTCCTAGGCTTCAGGAACACTTCTGTACAATGAGGTTGGTGATCATTGTACCTGTTCAGGTTTTTTGGGAGGTGGGTAAAGGAAGGAGTCAACTCTTACACAACTCTTAGGCATGGCTAAACACTTGACATCAGTTGACATCAGCTGTTATATTAATGTCCCACTTTTCTGGGGAATGTTAGATGTTATCTTATTGAGACGTGGGAGAAGAAAGATTACATGACCTTACAGGAACGTCATTTTATCACAACAAGAAGAACGGACACAATCTCACAGATACTTATGCTAGTCAAAACTCATCATCTATACATTTAAGATCTCTGCATCTTATCCTATCTAAATTATATCTAAATAAAACATGTAATTAAGAGAAAAAAAATGAAACCTAAAAATGTTCTTTGAGAGCCAAGATTCTTCAGAGCCCCTAAAGTTCACAACACAGTTCCTGGTACCTAGTAATGATTAGTAAATATTTGTTAAACTGAGAATCAAATCCAAAGTGTTTGGATCTTAAAAAATAATCATTTCTGTGGTCTCTGCCCTTTCTAATAAGAAGCTATGAGAGCTGTCACAACTGAGGTTTTTCTTTTTCTTTTGTATTTTATTTTACAATGTGTTTATTTCTAAATTTCAGTTAACAAATGATATGTACATGTCCATGGGTGCGGTGTGACATTGTGATACACGTCTGTTATCAAAGTTGGCTTTTGTGGCTCTCATTTTCTTGAGATATGGAAGGGAGGGAAAAGAAACCCTTGTCTAAGCTCCATACCAGTTCTAAGAGGGGGGAATTCTCAGACTTTCTTTCCCCAGTCTATGATTTCAAGGATGAAACAGTTTTGCTGTTGGTGAGTACAAAGGACATCACCCAAACTGGCTGGGTGCAAACAAGAAGGAAGCCAGAGGCGCAGAGCAGGGCCACCATGGCGGCCTTGAAGCCTAATACACCTGTGCCGCCTCCTTCCTCAAATTCCCCAGCATTCCAGCTGCAAGATAAACAAAGCATTTATCCCAGTCAATGTTAACAACCTTCGCTTTGCACATTTGCATATAGTTTAACTTTCATACAGCCATGGGAAGCTCATGAAATCTCAGCCTGTGCTGACCATTAGAAAAAAAAAAAAAAAGGAAGGAATTTTGTATATTGCTGGGTTTGTATATCTCCACCATGCGCCACAGGAACCCTACAGGAGCCTTTAAAACTAATTAACAGCCCCCTGTTGGGGACATGGTGCTTGGCAGTGATTCATTCTATGTGGGAGCAGAGACCAGTGCAGTAAGAACTTCTAAAGCTGAAAGCAGATCTGAGGCAATTTTTGAAGTGCTGTTATTTATGACACGTATCTCCTACTACCCACTTTTTGGTGGGAAGTAGACTAAACATACCTAACACATCCCTATCCTAATAGGACAGTAACGGCAGAAAATTCTTCGCTACAAAACTGCTCCTATGGTTACGGCCTCCCAGAACTTTAGGTTCATTTTCCCTCTCCCTATAAATGTTATTGTGTGTTTTAGAAAGTCTTTTAGAAAGTCAGGTAAAAACATTATTCCTGTTGCAGCCGGTGGTGCTTCTGGCATGTTTTAAAACATGTGTGACTTTAGGACCTAGCATAGTTATTGCTACTATAACGATCTGTAGCCCCAGCAATTTTCTTTTCTCTTGCTAACAGAATGATCTGATGCCTTGAAATACTAGACTAACAGTATCTTTTCTCTCGGGTAATTTTCTAGCAGCAGAAGCAGAATGATTTGCAGTAGCTAATTTCCTCCCAGAAGTCCCCCAGATGAAGTTATTAAGAGCATGGGGGAGGGCATGGTTGTTGCTATCCCCACAGATTCAACTCCTTCTCCAGTGCTCATTCTCAGTCAAGGGGGGTTCTTACTGACCTGCAATAGCCCTATGGAAACAGGATCAAGTAAGACAAATGGAATATAAATTCATGATACAAGAAGATAAAGTGTCCTGAGGATGGGCTGAAGATACAGAGTGACTGAAGGAAATGGGGATCCTATCTGCGTCTCCTGCAAGCTGAGTAGCTGCTAGAATTTACCACACGTCTTCAATACCAGGCTTTTTCATCAATAAAATGAGAATTAAGATGAGATAATCTTCATGAGTCCTAATACAGTGAACATCCTACTAAAACATGGAAAAGTTTGAAAATTGACTTACAAATGAAGGAAACTTTGTAGAGTTTCAGAATTCTGAAATTACAGAATTACTACAGAATTATAGCACCTTGACCCATTATCAACCACTCCCACCTTTCCAGTGCTGGTGAGCCTTTGAGGCACCTAAGTGAAATCCCAGTGCCTGTGCGGCAAGCAAGCACTTGGCATACCTTTGACCTTGGGAGCTTGGTATTCGATGGTGGGCCTGGCTTTTGAATGCCCCTGATTAACACTGGCATATAACATGCTACTTTCGTGGAAAAGATATTACCAGTGTCACTCACTACAGTATAGCTCAGCTTATATAACTAGTCATAAATTCCAACCAAGGTCTTTTCCTGGGTGGCATGGAGGAGCATCTACGATGAAATAAATGCTTTTAATAATAGTGCTGCAAATGCAAAGATCAGTTCATCTCTGAGGATTTTATGAAGAACTTTGGTTTTTATTTGCTTAGGTAGGTTTTATAGTGAAAACTAAACTTATTAATTGATTGTATTACTTGTTTCGCCAAATTCTTATATTGCAATGTGTTGCACATTATTCCATAGCTCCAAAGTCAGAAATCATCCTCAATTTAGATATATGGAAAGAGCTGGCATATTTAGATAGATATATCTAAATTGCATATCTAGATATATGGAAAGATATATCTAATTTGCATATCTAGATATATGGAAAGAGTTTGCATATTTTGCAAACATAGATTTTCTGCTGGCTCTAACAAACTGCATGTATTTTGTATGCAAACAAATAATAATATCCATTTTGGAATACTTTTATATAAATTCCTAATGATGTATGGGCATTGCAATTTGCCTGCCAATGTGGCCCTTGCTAAAACCCTAAGTTTTTAGATGAGTGAGGTGGTACTATAGAAGATTTTGATCAGTACCTTTTGGCTTGGGTGTTATCTCTATGTGGGGGGTATCTATTTAGTTTTTGTTTGCTTTTATTGTTTTGTTCAACTTCTGGCTGGTTATTGCATTCCTGTATCATTTTGAAATTTATAGTCTATTTAATAGCATTTTTATTTTTTATGATTATGTCAGTCTTTGCCATAAGAGTGTCTTAGGGAATACGTTTTGAGATTCTTTCAATAGCAACCTCATCTAGAAACTACCTAACTGAATTATGAGTTTTATTTTTTTACCAGAGGGAGCTATGAAACAGAAATGATTTTAGATGTAGATTATAATAATAATTTGGAGGCATCTTTATGATCTGTGAGTTTCATATCACTCGCACGCCTAGCACTCTCTTTGATTATTACTGTTCTAATAGAGCTCTGCAGAATTTCTATACGTCTCCAATAACAACCTATCAAGGGTAGGTGCGAGGGAGTGAAGATACACTTAAGACTGAGTTTTTCACCAAAATGTCAAAACCAGTTTGTTCAAACTATCCCAAAGGATAGCACAAACTGGTGTTTCTTCTCCAGTGAGTAAGCGTTTGCAGGAGCTACATCTATCATTAATAGAAGAGGAAACAAGGTGATTTATTGGGAGCATATGGTGATATTTCAGGGAATCCAAAGTCAGAGTTTCTTCATACTGGCCTCAATCAAGAACTAGACGGTTCCCGGGGGGCACGGCATTCTCCTGCGTCTCCCCTGACGTGCTCATGACACACATCCGACACAGGTGTCCGGACATCCAGTAGACGAATAAGAGGTCGTCGGAGTTAGAGACACAGTGTAGAGAATGTACCAGGATCCACGTCCCCTTCCAAACTCTTCACATTTGCTGACTCATTCAGATGCAGCCATGAAAGAAGAAACTTAGCGGGAAGACATTAAGAACTTCCTTGAGGTCACGTAAACTGGCAACTCATAAAAAGCAGAGTCTGCCTCGGTCCCAGCAGCCTGGCCTCAGGCCTGAGTTCCCTTTCTCTTCTTTCTCTGCCGGCCCGCCTTGTCTTCCTTTGTGTTTGCACCGTTACTGGACTGCCCTGCCCAAGACTGCATGTTCCCGGTTTAGTCGTCTGACAGGGGCGGACTGGGTTCTATGTGTTCCAGTTCCACCTTCCTGGGAGACACAATCTGTTTGGCCAAACTGGGTTAATAGTTCACTCTGCCATGTCCAAGGAGATGTGGCCATCCAGTCCTGACCTGACTGCTCAGAGAGATTCCCAGAGAGCAGATGTGACCGGATCAGTCCCCAACCGAAGCTGTCAGCTATAATTTGTAGCATGTACCTCAAATACCCATATCTGAGGAGCTCATTCACATGGCCCCCCCAGTATATCTCCTTTCACCTGCACTCATCACTTTTAAATCCATCTAATTTATATTTCTTGAAGAACAATTTATGACAAGATGTATTGTGATGTACATACTTCCAGAGTTTATTTCATTTCTTTTTGGCATCCATTATCCTCCAAATTCAATTCTGACACCAAATAAACATACTAAAGCGCTAGTAGTCTAAAATTCCTCTAAAAAGATAGTTAAAATAAATCACCTTATTTAATTCTTACAACCAATGTATGGCACAGGATGGGTACCATTCCCATTTTAACCATGAGGAAACCGAAACAGAAAGTTTTAAAATTAATACCCCGGTTCACATAGTTAAGAAGTGGTAGACTCCAAATCCAAACCCAAGCTGAGTGAAGGACCCGACCTTTAAATAGTTACACGACACCAGCTGGAAACTTTCACATTTAAGGCAGTAGCTGTGGACCACCTTTACCTGAAAGTATTCTTGCCATCGCAGGCATGCCAGGGCTCACAAATCAGTCTCTCCATTAGTAATTGCGTGTGCTAACTCTCCGGAGAAAGGTTCTCCATGGATTCCCCATCACTTCATGGATGCCTGGCTGCGATGACCCATCTCTGCTCTGAAGGGAGTGTATCTTAGTGGCTGAGACGGTGATCTGAACCCTGGCCAACCAGACGGGGATTTTAAGTACGCTTTGTCAAAGTTGCATAAATTCGGGCGATGACTAAAACCCCTCTGAACGTTATTTGCATAACTTCCATGACAGACTCTACCCCTCGGTTTGTGTGAGAATGAAATGAAAAGCATCACTATTTGGTTAATTTTCCTGCTGGCATGAGAGGATGCTCAGTGCAGTGTTTGTGTTCTTCCCTTTCCTCCTGCCAGTGTTAAATGCCATCTGCAAAATGCCCAAGAAAGCATCCTCTAGGAAATAGCTTTCAAGAATTCAACAGAATATAAAAATGTTGGACATCATTTCTGGCCTTTTTGAGAGAATCATAAAATACATTCAGCCATCAATGATTTTCCCTAGGTAGAGCATTTAGATAATATTGCAAAATCATATTTTATAGTTAACAGAATCTACGAAATTTTTAATCTGCATCAATAATACCAAATACCTAATTTCTATTGTGTATTAGATTTTGTGGAATAATTTTGTACTTTTCTGTTCATTCTTACATAAATGACTGAAGTGTTTGTTATAATCCTTATTTTATTCATGGAAGAATTGGTCTCCAGAAAGATTAATGGATTCTCCCTTCCTTGTTCTACCTGGGGGCTCTTCTGCCTCGCAGGGTAGGGCTTAACATCGGGGAGCTTAGAATGAAAATGTAGACTAGCTTTCACCTGAGTTTGCCGAGCGGCAAAAATAAAAATAATAATTTACAGAGATGTCAGCAAGTTGGGAATTCTGGATTTCACAGACACACACACACACACGCACATAGATTTAGCCAACTGCCAGAATTGATTGCCTCTTTTGAAAGTATCACCTTCAACAAATCTATAGTTCTGTTAGTTTCCCCCTATCCTTGTCATTGCTTCTGGAGCTTCAGAATAAATCTGTAGTGAAAAGAACAACGAATATTTCTGCCACCAGCTGCCCTTCACAGACAAAGCAGAAGCTTCCTATAACCCACCGTGGATTTTCCTTCTCTGGTACAGTGGGAATTGTTTGTTATATGCCCACCCCCTGCTGCAAGGGACTCTCAGGAAGAAAGTGTAGCGACATAGAGGCTGGGGCTGCAAATGCTGCTGCCTCAAATAAAACTGGATCATTCTTAGCATAAAAAACAAAGGGTGGGGGGGAGACATGTAGATCTGAGCAGGGCCAGAAAGAGTGTCTATGTCTTATAACTTTTAGGGATATTTTATTCAATGTATATTTGACATATGACAAATTATTTTAAGTATTATTAATAAGAGAGTAGTTAATATGATAGCATTGCTTTCCTTTACTGTGGAAAACAAACACCTTTAAAAAATGATAGTTAATAATAACTATTAAAGTTGAAAAGCTACCTTAAATTTTTACTGTATTCAATTCTCGCTATCTCTTAACTCATTTTAGCCTCATAATAGTCTTCTAGTAAAGATGAAGAGTATCATTATTATATTTGACAGCAGGAAAACCTATGCCCATAAAAGTGAAAAGAATGGCTTAAATTAATGATAGGAGAGTGTATTTTTACTTTGAGTCTTACAGTATGATTTGAATTACATGTATTGCTGTTGAAGTGCTCCCTCCAGATGGATAGAGGGAATGTTACAACTAATAACTAATGGGAATTTGTATTGATGACTCCTTGAAAAATTAACACTTGATCCTATTCTCTTACAATAGAATACTTTGGGGTTTAAAAATACTGTTCACTCTTTTATATCCAAAAAACATGATGTAGACCTGGAAGGGGAGACACTGATTTAAATAGCAGGAAATTGAGATGCTGACTGTCTGTGACTTACTCAGAGTCACTTAGCCTTTAAAGGAAATAGCAGCTGAGACGGGCGGTGCCTGTGGCTCAACCGAGTAGGGTGATGCCCCCATATGCTGGAGGTGATGGGTTTAAACCTAGCCCTGGCCAAAAACTGCAAAACAAAACAAAACAAAAACAAAAACAAAAACAAAAAAACCCCAAAGGAAATAGCTAGCTGAGAAAGACACAAGACCTCCATGCTTTAGCCCAGTGACTATTTGCTGAACCTTTCTGCCCTTCAGAAACAGATCTTTTTTGTGTTTACCTCTCATAAGGAATAATATTTTGTAAAAGTTAGTAATTCTGAAATTATTTTAGTCAAAGCTTGCAAAATAAAGTCTATATTCAAAATATATACCTTTTTCTTGGCTTTTGCACCATGGACCATGTTGAAAAAAATATAATAAAATGCAAATATTTAAGAACTAGATTTTACATAAAATCCTGTATTTCCACCTTCTCTTCACTCTATCTCTAGGTGAACCACATTCCCAAATCACATCAAGGGGCTAAACTGAAGACCAGGCATGAACCCCTCGGTTCTTGGCAGTCCCCCTAACCCTCTTTTGGGCCTCTAATGAGGAAACATAGACAGACCAGTATGCTCATTTGCTGTGTGTAAGCAGGGGAGTTTGTGACCCTTCCTGTCTTATAGCAAGTCATTTCCTGATGTTGGACTCTGGAGTGGTGATACAGTATTCCTTTTTTTCTTGATTTCTGATATTTGAGATAATTCTAGGTTCACAATAGAGAAAGGAAAATGTTTCTTTTTCTAGTTAGATGGGGAAAAAATCACTTAACCATCAGTCTGCCTGGCCCTGATTTGTGTATGCTAACTGCATTTGATCATGGCTGGGTATATAGACTTGACACCAGGTGGCCAGGGTGGTACAGACAGTGAAGGTGAATGGGGTATCTCTGAAGAGCGTGCGGGTTGTTGTATGAAACACAGGCCAATTCAGCACAGGCTCAGTCTGCCGCCAGAGCTTAGAGTCAGGCCGTTAGGGTACCACTGTTTGACTGAAGATGACAGACCCACCCCATCATTAAGTCAACAGTAAAGTAGGGCTTCTTAAAGGAGTTGACTTACTGTTTGCCACCCCCCTCCCACGTAAATATAATTAAATATGAAAGGTGGCGATGGTGGTTGAACATCTGTCTTTAGCTTTCAGATTTTTCACAGTCTGTTGATTAGGTTATGTTTTGTATTATTCCAATGTCCACAGCTGTCAAGTGAAATGGGAGCAGGCCTTCCCGAATCAGGGAGCCGAGCTCTGCAGCAGCTCTTCACGTTCCACGTGGTAATAGCTGGTGACAGCTTCTACTCTCAACAAATTGTTTTCCGTTGGTTGATGGGTCTCAGCTGTTCTAACCTGGGAAGTGATGAGTTTTGCTTTCATTTGGAAAGTACAATAAGATTTGTTCAAATAGAGTCACTGGCTTCCTTGGGTGTTATTGTTTGTTTGATTTTTAAAAAAATATATGGGTATGTGTGTGTGTGCACATCCAATGGCACTTGGTCCATTTTTGACAGCAAGTTCTCATCTTACCAAAGCCTAATATCTGGAGCCTTCCAAGGTCTGTGCTGCTACCGATATATGGGAGGGAGAGATCGAGACTAGGGCAAAGGAGCGTTTTAGATAATATCATTCCTCCCACACTCTCTGAGTGATTTCTCATCTCAGGAACATTTGTTCTCAGGCTGATAATATTTCCTTCCTCATGGCCGAGGTTAGCTCACACAAATATCCTTGGATAAGGCCAAATGGTGGTGTGCTAATTAAAATGGTAGGGTCTAGAAGCGTGGAAGTTGTTCTTTCAGAAGTGTCAGATCTACAGGCTTAATTTCACGTGCAGTGTGTGTGCACATTGCACCAGACATGAGTATGTTTGAAATGAAAAGGTCTGAGAGCTTTCCCCCAGGACCTTCATATTTCTTTCCCCTTTCTCTGTATCAAAACAGGGTCTCAGAAAAGGCTCTAAAAATTCTTTGACCCAAATGTATAAATAATGAATAATTGCTTGGTGACTTACACTTTAATAAACAATGAAAAGTATCTATTGCTGCCAGTGGAACTTTCTGCCACGATGAGAATATGGCATAGGCAGCTCCTATAGCCCAGTGGGTAGGACGCTAGCCACATACACCGAGGCCAGTGGGTTCAAACCCAGCCCCGGCCAGCTAAACAACAATGACAACTGCAACAGAAAAATAGCTGGGCGTTGTGGCAAGCACTTGTAATCCCAGCTACTTGGGAGGCTGAGGCAAGGGAATTGCTTAAGCCCAAGAGTTGAAGGTTGCTATGAGCTACAATGCCATGGCACTGTGCCGAGGATGACATAGTGAGACTCTGTCTCAAAAAAAAAGAAAGGAAGAAAGACTGTCACATAACTGTTCTGTCCACGTCTGTAGCCACTGGCCACAAATACTTATAAGCTCTTAAAATGTGGCTGGTATGACTGAGGAACTGAATTTTTATTCCTTTCCACTTAATTTACCTTTAAAATCACCACATGTGGTTGGTGGCTACCATAGGAAGTGCAGAAATGGACCATTATTGAAGACATGTGAAGCTTCTGGGGTACTCCACATGAAGTGCGTATTTTTAGGAGGGCATAATTATCCTGGAATTACTGAAATGGTACCCTTGCCACCTGAAAGGGTAGTCCTACCCGTTTCTAGTGTCTATACCAGGAGTGATTAGATCATAGGCAACAGTGAGATATTTAAAGAATGAATGTGCACATGAGTGCATAGTAATAATAAGTAACAAAATTGATAGTATCAGTCAACATGGGTTTGATCCAGGTACCTTGAGAATCATCTTCCTATGAAAGTTCTTCCCTCAGAAGTGTCAGATCTACAGGCTTAATTTCACGTGCAGTAAGTGTGTGTGCACATCGTACCAGACATGAGTTTGTTTGAAATGAGAAGGTCTAAAAGGTCTTCCTTTCTACCCATCTATGCAGCAATTCTATGAGGTCCCTACTATTGCCATATTTGCTTTGCAGATGAGGAAACTGAAGTGTAGAAAAACAAAGGCCTCGCTTCAAGCTAAAAAGTTAGTAAATAATGGAGTTTTGTCTTCCCCTTGACTCTGTCTAGCTCTAAAACCCGTCTTCACAATTACATTCACTATTGTGACCGTGAGTTCTGTCGTCCGCTTACTGTAGGGACAATTAATGAATTCTGCATCTGAGTGTACCATCACAGATCTTCAGGGTCCTTTTCTTTCTTTGATGATTATGTTTAAAAGAAAACATTGTCTATATGTAGCTAGAATAGAGTAATTACTCCACAAAAGGCAGCTGCATTAATTTTTCTCTCATCGTAATTACATGACATTTCTATTTTTATAAACTCTACATGCATATGTGACATCAATCAGAAGCGTCACTGAGTTATAAATGAACCTTATAAGGGACTCTGCCTTTAATGTCACCAATGACAAAAATATCCCAAAATCATAGTTCTGCAGATTTAAGGGAACCAAAGAGAGTAGCTAAAAATATTTTGTCTTACAAAATATTTTGTCTCACTATTGCTGTAATTCTGTTCTCCGCTCAAAATCAGTGATGGTATTTACGTACATGGTTACCAACATTACTGAATTTGGGATTTTAAAAAAAATCCTGTACCTCATTGTCTGAGTATTGCATGGGAAAGCCAGATGAGGGATATCTGTAAACTATGTTAAATTATTAATTGAAGCAGAAATTGCATCTACCGACATTTCCACTGAGTATGGCGATTACTTTCTGCCATTCATTCTCCCTGAAATGTGTTTCCTGGCATCCTCACCCACAGGACTGTCAGCCTGCACCAGGCACTGGAGCTGGTGAAAACTGATCCACTAGGTGTATGAACAGGAAAAAAAAAATCTGCCACAAAGCACATAGCTGTCAGCCATATGATCTGAAGTAAATTCAGTGGAATTGATTTGTTTTAATTCTTCAGTATTTCTAATTGGTCCCATGCTGATTATGAGTTAGTATTCATAACATTAAATTCAGGTTAACCATTTTATTGCTAATCTTTGCATTATCAATAGACTCTGAAATTTCAGGCCTCCTCAACTGGACTGTAGCTTCTTAGTAGCCACAGTAACACCTTTCTCGATTCCTCTAGGACACTTTAGGCTGGTTCTTATGGCAAGAAATATATTCAGTGGGCTTCTAGTAAATTAGCAAAGCAAATAAATGACTGAATGGATCAAGGTGCTCTTGAACTCTTTTGGTTCTGTAGAAAAGAATAACTACAGGTATGGTCTGCCCTGTATTGAGATGGAAATAGGAAACTACAACGGGAGATACTGAAGACCTGCATGGCTGGGAAGACTGAGCAGAATGATCTGGACTAGTTATAGAACAGGAGTGTTGGCTGGGAATCTGAACCTTGAGAAATGTCAAATATAGCATCTGAATTCAGCAAAGGAAACATCCCAAACCCATGGGCATGATTAGGGTGAGAAATAAAGATGAGGCCATGAATCAAGGATGAATTCATGTCTTTCTGTGCTAGAAGGATGGGTTTTGCCTCTATAAACCTAGGACAACATCTGAGACTACAGCAGTAGGACTCCAGATTCCGTGTATTTAGTACACTTTGTTGTGGTAAAAATATAAATGTCTATTCAATCATTTCCTTCATTTAAATTCACATTGATCTGTTAAGACAAGCAGTTGAGATGACAATGCTTTGCTAAATGAGCATATGTCAACATCATGCTAAAAGAAATAGTTACTGTGCTGCACTTGCCCGAAAAGGGGGTGAGTGAATTTCCTTTGAAGTAAATAGAGCCTGTAAGGGAAGAGACGCTAAAAGTAACAAGGAAGGAAGGAATAGTAAACCTTTAAGACAAACTGACACAAAAGATGAACCCACGGGAAGATGGGCCTTTCTCCTTATCTGCTTATCTATCAGGGCTTTTTCATTTGTACTCATTTTAGTTTTTATTCACCCAAGTTGAAAATATAACCCACTAATTTGTCTGCATTTTAATGTTGCAAACAATTTAAGTTTCTCATAGACTATGAATCATGGCTTCAAAATGTCTTCCATTGATATTTTGCTTCTCAGGATGCTCTGCTCATTAGAAAAAAATTAGTTATAAGAATATGCTTAATCATATTTTTTACTAAAGCATATTTTTTATATTTTGTAAGTATGAATCTTTAATGCATTTATTTTCCCTTCTTGGTGTCAGAGATGGTTTACAAATCTCATTTTGTGTCCTCCCATCTCAAGTATTTAGGTATTTTTAATGTACTTTATTCTTAAACTCGAAAGGATTATTTGGCCAAATACTGTGATTATATATATTTTAGCCTCTAAATTTGTCAACGTATAGCTCTAGTGCATCTGCCTTTGCTTGGCCAGACACTATCCTTTAGATATTATAGCTTAAAAATATGACTTATTCTTTGGTAGATGAAATCTATCCTCATAACTGTGTATTTAAAATGAAAACTCGTTTGCAATCCTTAGATATTTATTCTTCCATATAAATCATTCATATAATTAGATACTGTTTTCATTTATTAAGAAAATCGTGTCAGTCTTGCTTCCTTTTCTTTGCCTTTTTGTCTTTTATTTTCTTTTTACACATTTTACTTTATCAATTCTTATCATTTTAGTGTCTTTAATCAAGTCGTTTACATGGACTTCAGTAGAGATGCTCAGTTTTCTTTGTAGCTTCTGCCCATTTCCTGAAAGCCTTGAGGATGTTCCCCCAGCTCGTATGTTGAATTATTAAAAATAAGAAAATGGCCCTTCCCCATGGACTTCAGTACATTTCTCTTCTTGTGACTTCTCAGTGCATGGTGGAAACAACAGCTAGAGTGTCACCATAGAGACAAAGGAACAAAGAATAATGGAACTGGTTTTCTTTGATGGAAACTCAGGTCCAATTTTTTACTGACATTGAATGGCAATACTCAATGGGAATGGGGGGGATAACTTCCTGAGTAGACTAAGGGACCAGAGAGGGGAACTCAGAGACCACAAATTCCAGGATAGGTTATAGGTTAGACATCTCCCAGGTTATGGTTTTTTTTGTTTGTTTTTCTCCATCTTCTTTCCCCAAACTTCATCTGTGCTCCTTAGGATACAGAAAGGATAGGAGGTTTACTGCCCCCTCACCTGTGGCAGCTCAGGGAAGCAGGTGAATGGCTCAGAAGAGGTGGGAAAGAGACAAAGAATTCAAGTAAACCACATCAAAACAAAAGATTTGGAAAAGGCTCTTTGGCTGATTACAGGAAAAATAGCATTTTCTAGTTGCTTTTACCAGTAGAGTGAGACCATGTGACTAAGTTCTGGCCAATGGATGTCGGAAATAAGAGTAGCTACAAATTCCAGGAGTATCCTCAGAGGAAGTTCTTTTCTTTTTAGAGACAGGGTCAAGTTCTGGCTGAGGCTAGTCTCAAACTCCTGAGCTCAAACAATCAACCCTCCCTGGCCTCCCAGAGTGCTGGGATAAAGGGCATGAGGCACTATGACAGCTTGTTTCGCCATTTTCTTGCATTTCCACTTGTGGTGTCTGGGATGTTGTCATACTGGCTCCTCCAAATTTCTTAAACATAAGAGGGCAAGAAATTGTCTTGTTAACTCACTGTTGTTTTGCAATCAACCGATAATTGCAACTAAACCCAATTTTAGGAAATATACAGGGTGTCTTTTAGAGGAACTATATATACACAACAGCTACCTCAAAACTTATCCTCTTGAAACTATTAAACTTCGTGAATACAGAAAGAAGTTTTCAGTTATTGGAGCAGGAAGAACAAGTTTCTCTCCAAGTAAAAAACAATCAGATTCACTTTCTAATTCTCAGCAGCAATATTGAGTTTTTACAAAAGATCTAGGTCTAAAAGTTCAGCAGGCAATAGTAAACGACCAAAATATCATCAGCATCTTTCATGTTCAAGTGTTAGAGGGACAGGTTCTCAAACACAGCTAAGTTTGGAGAACTATAGTGAAGAAAAGGGAGGGAGGGAAGGAGGAAGGCAGGCAGGCAAAAGAGAAACAGAACACTTAGCCATAAAATATAATGAAACTTAAGAAGGGGAAGACCATGATAAAAGGATTGGTATTGGGCACTGACATAATTTAAGTAATACACAACAAAGAATTTTAACCTTAGGTGTAGTAAATGACTAACAAAAATTCCACATTGTTAAAAGATAATAAAGGGGAAATCATATGCTTTCCTGACAGATTTATCCACCCAATAGGCTTCTTGCTATCCATCTTGAGCATCTTAAATTCTTTACATATAAAACTAGATTTATAGCCTTTCTCTCAAATGTGTTCCCTTTCCAATGTTCCCTATCGACACGGATGCATAATCATACCCTTGGCCTACCAACTTGTTAAAGAAACTTCAGCGATTACTTTTCCTAGGGAACCAAAGTGTTCCTGGTTCTCAGCTGCAGGCACATGCGTATTTTCCATCTGTCTGTGTCTTTCTGTCTCTCACTTTGCTCACTTTTCTACTCCCCACCTCTTATGTAGATCTGCAATAAGGCAGACCTCTATTTCCTGTGTGGTAGGTTCATGGAGTCACGGCTCCTACAAGGCCAGGGGTTCACCAGATGCCTGATGGGAAAATTTATCATGACCCCATATGATTTTACCAAAATAGGCGCTGCGTTCTGCCTCATCTGTATTCTTGCATAAATTCTCACTGTGGTTCAGACAGAAGACAAAGAGGCTTACAATTAATCTCTCCTCCCTGAATGCACATCAGTATCCATTGTTTCTGCCAATGTGGGTGAAGGACATTTTCCCAACCTCCTGTAATTTAACACTTTGATAAGCTTTCTGAGCCATATCTGAAGTGTGCCACTTATATGTAGCATATGAGGTTGTGATTTGTGGTCTAAAAACTGAGGTTTCTTTCCATTGCTGGTTTTAGACAATCTAAACATCACCTATGTGACATATATGATTGGCCTGTAAGAATTTAAAGGAAATTTTGTGTTTTTTTAATCTCTCTTCATGTGCGGATTTTTTTTCCTTTCTTTCCTTTCTTTCCTTTTCTGTATGTGTTCTGATAACATTTAAAGTTTGTAGATTTTCTTCTAATGTTTATAGGTAATTATAACTTTGTCAAATAACTCTTTCTACAACTAACCTATTAAGCAGTGATCCAATTTATATATATATATATATATATATATATTTTTTTTTTTTGTAGAGAAAGAGTCTTACTTTGTCACCCTCAGTAGAGTGCCATGGCGTCACACAGCTCACAGCAACCTCCAACTCCTGGGCCTAGGCGATTCTCCTGCCTCAGCCCCCTGAGTAGCTGGGACTACAGGCATCCGCCACAACACCCAGTTGTTTTCTTGTTGCAGTTTGGCCGGGGCTGGGTTTGAACCCACAACCCTGGGTATATGGGGCCAGCGCCCTACTCACTGAGCCACAGGCACCGCTGTGTATATATTTTTTTTAACAGTCTATTTTTCTTGTTTTCTTAACTAGCTAATTTTAGTTGACTTTTGGTTATAAAAGATTAAAAACAATAGCACCTCTATTTTTCACCATTTGTTTAGTTGTAAGATTCCTGCACTTTCAGTATTTATAACCAAATATTCTCTTTTTCAACCATAATCCTTACATTTGTGCCACCTGAGCTGCACAATCAAATAAAGTTAATGGCATTTGATTATAGACTTAATTTTACTTTTTAAAGGGTTAATAGTTTTAAAAAAGTAAAGCGAGAGAGATCCCGGGTAGGCTGTCTTTAGATTAGTTTAGGATGCTGGCGCTCAGTTACCAAAGTGGAAAAGTATTAGAGTAGCACTTTTAATAAACAATATAAAAGAACAAATTTATTTTAAATTTCTCAGCCTGTGACCATTTTGAGAATTAGTCAGTGTCTACTGAGGAGGAAATGTGTTTGGTACTAACAGGCAGAATAGGCCAGGTGGGTGGCTCACGCCTATAATCTAGCATTCTGTGAAGCTGAGACGGGAGTTCGAGACCAGCTCTGAGCAAGAGCGAGACCCTGTCTCTAAAAACTGAAAAACTAGGTGGATGTGGTAGTGCATGCCTGTAGTCCCAGCAGCTCAGGAGGCTGAGGCAAGAGGATCCCTTAAGCCCAAGAGTTTGAGGTTGCTATGAGCTATGATGCCATGGCACTCTACCCAGGGCAACAAAGTGAGACTCTGTCTCAAAAAAAAAAAAATCCCAAACAAACAAAGAAACAAAATGACAGGCAAAATTCTAACAGAGAAGCAACACGAAATGGTAGTTATGGTAAAGATTTTTGGAGGCAGACTGCCTGATTTGAAGCCTCGATTTTATCATTTACTATATGAGAAGATTACTGATATTTTCTGTATAATGGAGAAAAAGTTATATCACAATTTAAATGAGGATTATAAGAAGAAAAAATAATTATGTAGGGGTGTGTTGTCACATAGTACATACTCAGTAAAGGCTGGCCATCATGGTATTATCCATCTTCTTAATGTTTGCTAATCCATTAAATGAAAAATGTAGCTCGATGTTGTTTGCCTTTGAGGTTTCAGATCAATAATAACTTAAAACATCTTTTAAAACCTGATTATTAGCCATTTGTATGCTTTTTACGAGTTGACTGTTAATGTCCTTTGTCTATTTTTCTCCTGGCTTGTCTTCTTTGATTATATTTCTTGGAGCTCCTTTTTCATTGAACACAGTAACCTTTCTAAGGAATTAAATAATTTTGTAAATGTTTTCTCTTAGCCTCACATTTATAACTTAATTTTTTTTTTATTAAAGCAACACATATTCAGAAGAGGTGACAGCTCGGAGAACTTTTATTATCTGAACCCATCTGTGTAGGTAGCACTCAAATCACTGGAAAAAGAAAATATTCCAGCAGCTCAGAAGCTCCCATTTGGTTCATTCTGGGCCCCACTTTAGCCAAATGTAACTGCTATCCTGACTTAGAACATACATTACTGTGTTCTCATGCTTTTGTACTTTGGAATAAATGAAACCATATGGAATTATACTGTTTTGTGTCCAGCATTTGTTATTTGTGATTCAACTTTGTTTAAATATAGAAACTTTCATTTTAGAATATTTTCATGTTTTAAATAATTTACTTTATTTAAAGCTTAGTTAAACAAATAAAGGGAGTGCCTTTACCTATGGTTGTAGGGACGGATGGACTGAGAGCTACTAATGGGGGAGTGAGTAATTTTACCTCCTATGTCCCAGCCCCTTTGGCCCCGGTCTCGATTGCTGCAGGAAGGAACCAGGTGTGACAGGGATTAGAAGTACAAGCTTGCAGGAGGCGGGCTGATCTTGATTGCAGGGTATCTCGGAGCTACCTCCACAGTAGCCTTTTATTGAGACAACACAGGACAGGTGAGGGGAGTATTAGACAATGACTATTTGCCTAAGGATAGCCATGGGCTCGGGGTCTTTCTCGTCAAGGAGCACCTGCAGACGAATTGCCCAAGGGTCCGCCCCCCCAGCTGCAAATCATCTTGCTCAGAGGTCATCTGGCTCTTGGCGTCCTCTATATTTCTACAGTAAGGGTTTTCAGAAAAGGGAATGAAAGGCCTTTTAATCGTTGGGATTCTGAATTTCAGCATCTCAGCTCATCTCTGTTAAGCAGTGTCTAGTGTTTCCTACAGTCTAGTTCATCTGATCTTTTAATCCATATTACATTGTCTTCTCTGAGGCCATCTTACAAGGGCAAGTATGCTGTTATCGTCTAAACAGGACAGTCTCTTTTTTGCATCTAATTCTCTCAGAATTGCCCTCTTGATGCCCCTTCCCAGGTCAGGTCCACTTCATCTGTGACACTCAGTTACATGCAAAATCATCCTGTCTTGAGTCCTGTGCTTCACTTAATACTTGGGTCCTGAGCATAAAAAAAATAGGCCATTAAGTCATTGTTATTAATGTGATTACAATCAAGTGGAAACATTATTTCTACGTGTAATGACAAGTTTAGAAATATAGCTAGACTATCAAATTTGTGAAAAGCGAAAGATCTGCTGGTTCTAAAGAGAAACCAGAGTGTCAGGTAGAATTTGTGTAAAGGGAAGAGTGATGTGCATTCCCTAGGTCAGAACTCGTTGATGAGGAGAAGTGAAGGAGAGACAGTGATAGCCATAGGGATTTCTGTTGGGAAAAGGGAATAAGTTGTGCAAAACCACCGAGGAGTGACATACTCTCACAGGTACTTGTAGGTGTCATTGTATCATAATTTTTAATGTAGAAATCATTCCTATTCAAAAAAAAAATATCTAGGAAGCATTCAAGCAAGATTAGAATTATTAGATTAGATTATTAGAATCCCAACGATTAAAGAGCATTTATTAAAAAGTGAGGAGGAGCAGGTAGCTGGGAGCCATGCCGCGAAGGGAACTATCACAGAGTGTCCATAGGAAAGTGCTTGGTTTTTATCGTGTTGTTAGAAAGGAGCCAACAGAATTTGAGGGATGATTCTGTTTGGGGTAGGTGACTCCTCACTACTTATGACAGGTTTGAAGTGACAAGGGCCGGGGGAATAGTTGGGCTGCCAACTGAATGAAGTGATACAGCAGGACTGCTCTCTCCCCAGAACTGTCAGTTACCTTGCTACCTGCTGCCTCTTCCTAACAACAGATGCGTCCCAGGTGGATGCTGCAATCTGGACTCTATTTGCACGCCTGGGTGACTGAGGACTCCTAAAGAAAACACCATCACGCCCGTGGGACACACTGTAAATCCACAGCCACCTACCCCCGCGAGGGACTCAGCATCATTTTTGCTTTTCTTCCTAGGTAGAAAGCTCTGATTCTTTTTAATTACTATTTTAAAACTTATTCTCTTAAACCTGATTCTCCAATACACTCTTATTCTCAGCAAATTTGCCTTTTATTTTTTGAAGACATGTGGAGACCTAGGAACAATTTCTCTAAATCCTTTCTCCCACCAGGATAAAATCTGAGGAATATTTATAATTATCTTTACCACTTTTTCCTAATGTTCAGAGATAAGATGTCCCTTCTCTTTTATGTGAAAGTCCTATCCATTTATACCCTTGGCCTTGTATCCCCATATTTCCTCCCTCACTCGGGGTTCTCTTCCCTAGCTTCAATTTTGTCTCTCTGCTTTATTCATTTCATATTTTATTTTTTGAAACCACTTCCTGAAATTAATGCTAGGGCCAGCATGATTGTGTGCACTGTTAGACTAGAATTGCCGTTTTGTGTAAGGAGGACTCATGAGGTCCTTCCCTCAGCTGAAGAAACTTTCTTCCATTTTTTCCTTTGCTCCTAGTATCATTGGATACGGCCTCAGAAATGCCTTACTCTTCAATTCACACCAAGTGTACTAAAAATTACCTGTGTCTGAGCACCATGGTTTGCTATTTCATTTATATGTATCTGATTAATGTTCATAATTCACCAGTTAACCGTTTCCCTGTCACTGTGTCATGGTTACGTCTTGAGCTCCAAACATGGAGAGTGCAAACGGATAACATCATTTCATCCTATTCGTCTACCTGTGAGGAGCTCTTTCTTTATTTGTGAATAATCTTGAGTCAACGGACTCTTTGCTTTCTCAAGCAGAAACTTATTATATTTTGTTTTTCCATGATTTCAAGTACAAAAGAATATTTTCCTAGTCTTTGTATTATTTTATTTAAATAATTCAAATATATGAAGGTTTTGCATTGATGAATGTCAATATGATCACATTCAAAGTACTTCCTTAGGAAGCTATGCACTGATGCCAGTACCTGGTCTACCATTCAAAGCAACTTTGGCATTTTCTTTTCTGGAGTGACCATCAGGGCTGCCATTGTATTACCCTTGATGTACTGAATGTCATCAAAATGTCTTTCTTTCAATATTTTCTCTATCTTTGGATAAAGAAAAAAGTTCCTAGGGGCCAGATCAGGTGAACAGGGAGCATATTTCAATACAGTTGTTCATTTATTTGCTAAAAACTTCTTCACAGACAGTGCTGTGTGAGCTGGTACATTGTTGTGCTACAAGATCCATGAGTTGTTGAAAAGTTCAGGTCATTTTCATTTAACTTTTTTTATATAGCTTTTCAGAACTTACAAAAGTAAACTTGGCTAATTATTGGAGTGAGTACAAATTCATAATGAAAAATCCCTCTGCTATCAAGAAAGGTTAGCAACATTGTTTTGATTCTTAATTTGGACTGATGGAACTTTTTTGGTCATAAAGAATTGGCTACCTGTCATTGTGTACTTTGAAGTTTTGTGTTAGGATTGTGCGGGCACAGCTGTATTGCTTCATAAATCACAGTACAGCCCAAAACATCATATTGCCCCTACAAAAGGTCTTGGAAAACTTCAACTCTCCTTTGCATTTATTCATTGGTGAGTTCCTTCAGGACCATTTTTGCACATACCTTTCTCTTGCTAAGATTTTCTATTAAAATTTTCCTGTTTCTCTATTGATATTTACTTGGCCTGATATTCTTCAATTATTTTGATAAATCAATGAAATTTTGCAAAGTTTACATCAGTGCTGAACATTATTGGCTGCCCTGACCTCTCTTCATTAGTGATAATTTCTCTCCCCTCAGAAAAACATTTTATTTTTTTCCATTTGTACACTGCTGTTTTCTTCATGGCCTTATCTCCATAAACTTAGATCAACATATCCCTGATTTCACCTTCACGCTTGCCAAGTTTAGTGGGAAATTTAATGTTTGTTCATTATTCTATTTTAAGCCCTGATATTCTCACAATAGCACACAGAAACATGCCAGAAAAATGAATCCACTCAGCAAGGCACCATCACATGTCAACATGAACAGAACTTTGAGACGCTGATATACCAAGATTATGAACCCTCACTGCATTGTTTGCACAGTATTGCCAACATAAGTGCACAGTGGCAAGTTCACAAACTTAATTGTCACAAGTTCACATAGTTCCTGGAAACTTAGTTTATCTCATATCCTGTTCTATATTCTGAAATTATAAACGTGAATAGGAGATACAATATACCTGAACTTGTGGGACTTGGGATAGAGGGGTGACAGTAAGTAGCATGGAAACAGACAGTATACAAATTTTTAAAATAAATATGTAAATCAATTTTTTTAAAGAAACTAGAACTAGGTAAGGGTTGTTAAAAATAATTTTTTCCATTGTCTGCTGCCTAAGAAGACTTCACACCTCTGTGTGTTTAATCTTCTCATCTTACTAGGTAGTTGTTTGACAGACTTCAGCACAGCTCACTTCTATAGCCAAAGTTTTTTGTAGAAAAATGTGATCTTCTTGTGACTTTGAGGCTTTGAGAAAACTGTTCTCTAAAATCCTTTAGACTCTGTGCTACTTCATAGCATTTTGTTTTGTTTTCTCATCAATTCATCCATGTAGGTTTCACAATATTGAAACTCTATCTCATTGTATTTGGCAAAGTTGGGAGGAAAGCCCTTCTACCTATGGGACCCTCACCACCAGACTCTTGCCATGGACATTTGCTTTTCTGGTTATGGCCTACCACTGGTCTGAGGACAATATCGGTAGGGTCATGACATTTTGTTGAAGTGTTGAGCAAGATCTACTGATAGATGTAGCAAACGAGTATCTTTTCTAAATAGTTAGATTGTAAAGAGAAAAGAACTTCACATTGGAAGCATGCAGCATCTGTGACTCTTACTTGGCTAATTTGGCAAATTCAGAAATCAGTCAAATCAATTATGCAGCAACATGAAAACCAAATCTCTAGCTTGTTCAACCACCACATTTTGTCTTCCTACCATCTGTGTTCTCCTCCTGTGTTTCTGGAGGAAAAGATTCAAGTGGCTTTAGAAGCTTTTATTCCTCTCTTATTTTGCTAATAGTGAATGAAAGGGCTTTGGCAAAGAAGTCAGGGTGATAACAATGTGCTCAGGCACAAATTTATAGCCTTCTTTCATCATCTCACCAATATGAGTCAAGCCATGCAGTGGAAGAAGGAAATGTCCAAGCAAAGGTAATACACATGTAGGGCTTGATAGATGATAACCCCACTAAGCATTCAAATAATGCTTTGTAGACATTTCTCTCTGGCCTTTAATGAGCTGCTGCTGAGACAGGTTTTGTCATCTCCACCTGAGGCTCACAGTAGGTACTGAGTGGCTAGCAAAAGATTAATAGGATGCAGGATGAGAAAATTGAGTATTTTAGGCTAAAGCCCCATATCCAGGAGAAAATAATAAGTAGATTATAAGCATGAGGTATTTTACAACATGGTAAGCTAGGTAAAACATCTCTGAAGATATTGGCATAAAACACACTATGAAGCGACATACGTTATTCCTTTGCTTTCAGAGCACCTCTGTCACCTGCTACTGATTGTATGTCCATGACTCTTTACCCATGTCTGGTGGGTAATTTTATGCATCAACTTGACTAAGACTTGGGGTGCCCCGGCATTTGGCCAATCATTAATCTGAGTGTGTCTGTGAGGAGGGTCCCAGGTGAGATTAGCATTTGAATAGGTAAACACAGTAAAGCAGATTGCCACCCTCCTCACCCATGTGGGATAGAACTTACACAGTCAGTTGAAAGTTTAAATTAAACAAAAAGCCTTACTATCCCGTGAGTGAGAGAGCTTTCTCTGCTCGACTACTTTGAACTGAGATGCAAATTCTTTCCTACTTTTGTACTTGAACTGAAACACTGGCTCATTCTAGGTCTCAAGCTTGCTGCCATTCAGACTGGACTTTACCATCAGTTCTGATTCTCTGGCCTTAGGACACATACCCACATGCACATATTTTATGTAAATATATATATATATATATATGCATGTGTATAAATATGTGTGTGTGTATATGTGCATTGATTTTTATCTTTTCTATGCACACATATACTTACACGTCCTATTGTTTCTGTTTCTCTGACTAGTATTGTGCTGGAAGCTCTGCCCTAAGACTGTTCTGTGTACTTTCCAGGGAAACAATGGGCATGAGGAGACAAAGGCTCATTCTTTAGCTTTCAGAAATCTCTTTCCTTCCTTGGCTTCTTCCTTGGTTCTCCTCTCTCTTGACAGAGGACTTGTGTTAATCTACATAATGACCTTCAGGAATATCTCTGTTTTCATTCACTTCTCCCCTCCAACTTCCTCATCACAAAGCTATATAGCTTTTTGTAGTCACCAAGACTCTATAAGTGGATTCCCTCTGTTGCTTCAAAACCCTAAAATTACACACAGAATTGTCAGTAGCAAGTGTATCCAGAAATAACACCATAGCAGATTTCTGTACAGACCCAGAAGCCTTCGTTCTTTTTTCCCCAGAAGGACAATTAAACACATCCAAACAGTTTAACAATCAAACACTGATGTGGCAGAGTATGAATTCACTAAACATTGAAAAAGGAAGGAAGGAAGTGAGCATGGCAGAGGCAGGAAACAGGGAGGAAGTGAGGAGGGAGTGTGTGTATTGCCCTTGCTTTATAAAAGACATTACTTCTCTGATGCAATTTCAGTAAGATAAGGAAGAATTGAGACCTTACCTCAGGAGTTAACCCACCAGGGAAGGCCGGGATTTGTGCCCAGCTGACTGTGACATGATGTCACATTCTTGAGGAATTCTGACGGTCTATGTGCTTACCACCGAATCGACACCATTCCTAGCTTGCTTACATCAAGGTAAATGTTTCAAACTTTTCATCAAAGCCCTGCTTCCCTAAGATAAGTGCATATCTGACCCCCCAAAAATATTTCATGCCACATACCAACTCCAGTAATAAAGCTGATTTGAGGACATGGTATTTGTTTAAAAAAGAAAAAAAAGCATAGGAAAAATGGAGAATACTTAGGATGGGATGCTTAGATGCCATTGTTTGTTCCTCTGTCTATTTAAAAATGATGATCAAAAGCCCTGGTGTCTCCAGAGCTTGGAGAGAATTCAGACGCTGCCTTCCAGGGTACCCCAGTGACGCCCGCCAGAATCCTCCATCAATTATTCCCCTGAGCAAGGATCTATATGATTCAAAATAATTTACATGTATCAGTGTAACTCATTGTGGATGGACTTTTATTTTTTCTATAATTATTTTTTCTAGTATGTCTAAGTTAAATACCAAATCATAATGTCTCAAGCAATAGAATAAGCACCAATCCTTTCTTATCTGGGTTTTATAATAAAATGTTAGAGTAAATAGTATTATTTTTATTTTACAGATGAGAAAAACATAAAGCTTAGAGTGTTACAAAACTTACCCAAGGTCAGCCAGCTCGTAAGCCAAAGAACTGCAATTTGATCTCACATTGGTCAGACTCTAGGAAATGTCTTGATAGCAAACCGTGGCTGTCGATGTTCCATTCATTTAGCAAAGGACATTGAAGGAAAGGGTGACGTGTAGACAAGTCAAGATGAAAAAACTCAAGCTCTCTTTTCATTTAATCATCCCTTCATCCATTTGTTCATTCATCGTGTATACTTAAGCTTCCACTTGGCACCAGTTAAGAGCAGTCTGGCACAGACACGTATTAATCCCACTTCATGGTTTGAAATGACTCCCAAATGTATCCTTTGAACTGGGGGCACTTTGCTTGTACATTTCACTCTCCTTCTTCTCCCTCAAGTTCTTTGTTGTCTTTCCTACTCTTTCTTAGTCACAGAGACCACTTGCCGCCCTTGTCCTCTCACCCTAAATCTCCAGATAAAGTCCAAGCCTTGTCTCTTCTAGAAAACCTGCCCAGTACATCCCCGGGCTCCTCAGACACTCCACATGAACTGTATCCCGGGGATTAAGTATTACTTGAATACTTCTGTTTGCTTTCTTTCCCAAATAGACTTCAAGTTTATGGACAAGATCTATGGAGAAAACTTATTTATGTCTCTCTTCTAATGAGTATGTTACAAGGCTGGGTTCATTAGGCTGTTAAATAAATTCACAATAATTTTCAACCAGATTTATTTCCTGAAAGTCAGCCACACATTACTGGGACACCCTTTAAGTTGTCTCTCTCAAGACCAGCCCTCTGTTTAAGATGAGGATTTAACCAAGAGCCTCCAAAATGAGTAATGGTTTTGTTAGTTCTCTGTAACTTTCCAATATCCAGCCTTTTTGACATCTCCCAGTACTGGGGAGAAGAACTCTATTAATTTGCACCCACATTTGTTTCTCATGATAAACTTTGGAATTCCACTAGAAACCAGGTATCGGCTTACTGAAAAGATTTTTAAGGCTTGAAAACATAATTTTTAATTTGGATTTTTAAAAAAATCTTATATCAGTTGACACTCTAAACAAAACTGTTGACGTGCTTCATTTTTTTTCTTTAATTTCTCAGAGAATTTTCCCCACACATAGCACCAAGATTTTGTGTGTGTGCGTGTGTTTCTTTGCTAGCACTCTGGAACCTTGTATCTTGTTGCAATTTGATGGTGACCTCACAGGTACCTTATTAATAATGAACCAGAGGGGCTCAGCAGAGCTCAGCTTGGCAGTAATAAATCATACTGTAAGTAAGTGCAGTGTTTGCAGTTTTAGAATGTAGAAGAATGTAATAACCAAGATTGAAGGTCTGGTGGGTGGTGAGAGTGACTAGAGGTGGGGACTGGCTTTGCATGGGGCTGACACATGCTTATGGTTATTAATTACTTTTACATTTTACATTGCTAATTGATGTTATTCTTTCCAGTTACAATATAATTGAATTTAAAAAAAATGAAGCCTCAAATGTCAGGTCGAGATATTATGTTGTGTCTCTGCCTAAGGAAGTTTATAGACACAGTTTAGGTTATTCAGAGTGATGGATAATAAGGCAGGCTTTACGGTGACTAATGATACCCAAGGCAGCACATTTGCAGCAGGGAAGATTCCAGGGGCTTGTAAAGGAGAAATAAGATCATGGAAAGTTAACATGTGGATTTTAACTAGTCAATTAAGCACCATGCAATTCAGCTATCTTGTTTATCAGAAAACTTCTTTAAGTCAGCAAGGATGAGAATTGCTACTGCAGTCCCAAGTCAGTATTTTTTTTTAATAAATTATTTCCCATGAACTTTGTGCAGAGCATTGTGCTGGGTGATGAAGGTGGTAGAATTCGTCTAACACATGTCTTCAGTCACACGAGCAGAATTACCTGAGCCAGTTGGCACAGGTTAGTGTTTTCTGACACCAAGGATCTGGACCTCTTGCGGAGTCTGAAGGAAATACTGACTTTTTTCTCATACACATGAGTACACAATGCATCTGTTAGAATTTGTGTAAAGATGGAGGTTCAGGAGAAAAAATGAATTCTTGGATCGCTGCTGTAATGGATCCCAGAATAAGCAGTCTGGTGCAGGGGTAAGTTTGCTGGGGACCCAGCAGCATTGCCACCTTATCACATATTGAGAAACAGTAACATCCTGGTTACTGAGAAAGATTAAAAGTCATTCTTTGTCCTTTCTTAAGAAGCCAAGTAGATTCATTTTTTAGTTGAAATTTTAAACTGAAAGAACTATTCTTTAATTAAGCTTTGTGGAACAACATTCAAAAGTGCAAATGCTATTTATTACCATGATAGTTCATTAATGGATAGTAAGGAATTCCTATAAATGGAAAGACAACCTGCCAAACATTTCCTCCCATTCTTGGAGCCCTGGAGCAGGGGAGCTGTCTTGGCAATCCTACCCCTATGGCTCTGGAAGTTAGAAAGCTCTACGTGGTCAGTTCTGTACACATTCCTGATCAAGGCCAAATTCTCCCATGTTCTATCATCATACAAAATCATACTGTACCCTGAAACATCATTCTTCCACTGCATCTTTCTCCCCATCACACACACTATCTGGGACTTCATACCTATCCAAGAGAAATTGAATTGGGAGCTCCAATTTCACATGTACATTTCTTTAAAGATTAGTGGATTGAGACTGAGAAGGGAGAGTCTCTTCAGAGTCTCTACAAAGCATGGGAACAGCAAATGAAAGGAATTGAGTGTTCTCAGAGTTGAGTTCCATTTAACCACTGGGGACATAGTTTCTTGGGACTCAGCAAACCTACCATAACAGCTTCAGGCAGAAAGCAGCCTGCAAACAACATTCCTGACCTCTGATAGAGAGAGGCCTCCTGGTAGATCTAACAAAGGTTCATGTCTAAGGGATGTGTTCTTCGGTGCCTCTCGGTGAGGTAAGATACCTTTAACAGCATCTTTGAAATTACAGTACTTTGTTCTAGTTTCACAGTAAATGCTCTGATGGCTGTGCGGGCTGTCTTGGGTTTCTCCTTCCTTCATTCTACTGTGAAAACACACGTTGCATATACATTGTTATTATCATTGTTGTTAAGAAGTGAGAGAGCCTGAGTTTCTACCTTATCATCTGTGCAGGGTAGAGGCAGTGAGCCCTGCTGGAGCATAATAACAAACTATAAGTAAACTAGTCATGGTAAAATCTATCTAAAATATGGCAGTTTGCGAAAATATGTCCCTCAAGCACATGAAGTTGTCATCAAAGTGAGTTAGCTGCCAATTAACTCCTGCATCTTGCACAAAGGGCATAGAATTCTAGTGTAAAAGTGAAACCAGTTAAGGCATATCTACTGTCTGTGAACAATAAATCAGAAACAAAAATTTAATAAACCTACCCCCGGGTGCTTGGCAATGTACATTACCATCTTCTGGAATGCTGCTGTTGAGGCTTCTGATTTAGAAAGTTTACTTTCAAGGGAGACAGTGTGGAAGATATTTGGGCCTACCTATATTTTAACTTAAAAATGTCACTGATGGGGTGGCGCCTGTGGCTCATTGAGTAGGGCACCGGCCCCATATACTGAAGGTGGCAGGTTCAAACCTGGCCTTGACGAACTACAAAACAGAAAATAATCAGGCATTGTGGCAGGTGCCTGTAGTCCCAGCTACTCAGGAGGCTGAGGCAAGAGAATCACCTAAGCCCAGGAGTTGGAGATTGCTGTGAGCTGTGTGACACCATGGTGCTCTACCGAGGGCAATAAAGTGAGACTCTGTCGGTACAAAAAAAAAAAAAAAAAAAGTCACTGATGTGAGCAGTTACTGAATGGCCATTATGTTCCAGGCGTTGACCCACAAAAAGTCAGTTTGTTAAAACCTGTGAGCACTGCTCTACATTTCTCTTACACATTATGATTGGTTTATGTCTATTTATATTTTCTACCAATTATTTACTATGCACATTGAATATTCAGTCAATTAATTATTGCTACCTATACCCCCAAATAAAAGTATACGGATGAGTCTACGTACACCTCAGACATGGAGAGTGAAATGGCCAGGAAAGGAGGTGAGATTTGGATTCACCCATGAGAGAAACTTAGGATTGTACCATTTCCAGCCACTTGTACCTGCTTTACACACTCAACTGTTCCTAAGGAACAAAGAAATTAAATAAAAAAGCCACCTTTGAACTATGGACCCCGATCCCAGAACCTAGCCTCTGACGAGATCCTGCAGCCTCTGCATTTTGCAGTACAGAAGGTTACACGTCATTCCTACTGTCCTAGGATTTTGTGGGGCATCATTTGAATCTTTTTGACTAATTCTGAAGCAATAATTTTATAAGCAAATTATGCAGCAATTGAAGGTACAGAGTAATTTTCCTCTGCAGAGATTCCTCCGCCCAGCTCTTAGCCAGCCTCTCCCTCACGTACCTTGATGGCAGCACCGTGCTTTGATGTGCTCTTGTGCTCTTCCTGGAGAGCCTCTTTGTGCATGAGAGAGCCTACTACTCACTTTATCCATCAAACCTCCCCTGACCTCCCTGCCTTTGAAAGTAGTACTCTCTACTAAAATCACATAGTTTAGTATGTCTACATTTTTTTATGTTTTGATAATTTTCTTCACTCATATAATTCAATAAATATTTACTGAACCTGTGATAGTCCAGGTATTATTGTGAAAATTATGAAACAGCAGTGAGTTGAAAAAAATATTTTGCCTTCTTTGAATACACAATGCATTGTATGGCTTGAGACAATAGGCAAATCAGTAGCATAATAGTTGTAAGTGCTTTGGAAAAAAATAGATTGGAACAAAGAGAAGAAGAGTTTGATCATTGTGCAATATTAAAGTGGGTAATCAGGGGATCCTTCATGAAGAAGGAAATATTTAAGTGAAAATATCAAGGAAGTATAATCAGACAAACAATTATCCCGCAGGTACTTTCTCCCTAGATTGTAAAACAAACAAATAAAATCTGTCCCTGTGATTTCTTTCTTGCAGTAGGCATGAAAGAAAGAGTATCATTACTATTTTTATCTTTAGCAACCCATACCAACGAAGGCACATGGTGCTCATAAAAGATAAATTTGCAAGAGCAAATAAATACTTTCCCCATATTTTCTCAAGATCTTAAATCTTAGTTTGCCTTCAGCAATATTGTAGAAGAGATAGCATTGTAATCAGATGATTCAAGAGCTCCCCCTTATTTCCCAGATCCCTTTGCAGTTAACAGGGACAAATAGTTTTATCCAAGAAAACATGAGCAGACATGACAGGTGTGTATGTTGAGATGAGGCTTTTAAGAGACATTACATGAGCCTCCAGTTTCCTCTTCCCCACTGTGGCAATCGCAAAGGCTGTGTGCTGAGATGGCAATCCCAAAAATGAAGTATCCTGGGCCATTAGAAGGACAAGAGTCCTACCAACAATGTAACAATATTTGGAGAGAGATAAATGAACTTTGTTTTTCTAAGTAATAAGATTTCAGAAATTGCTTGAACTATGACATTGTCTAATCTATTTTTATCAAATGAGAATGTAAGCATATCATTGCTGGGAGCATGTAATCACTATTTTTACTCATTACTCACAAAAGTGTAGCAGAATTAGAACTGAGTACACTGGCAGCTCTCGAGAACGAATCCGATCATCTTTAGTTCATTGAAAAGTCATAAGGTTGATGTCAGGTCAGTTCTAGGAAGGTAAGCAGCTTGGCCAACTATTGGCCTGTGGCTTCTACAGACCTATAATATCAATGAAGATAGACAGCTCCAAGAAGTTGTTTTGAGCCTTTAGCTCCTGTTCCATGCACCCTGGGTACATGGTATATTGGGGGTCAAGAAGCATCTGCTTTGACTTGCTCAAAGTCCTAAACTGCTGCTAGAGAATTTAGAGGACACGGAAAACACAAACGCTTCCTTCCTCTGGACGGCTCCTGTTAGGTATGCACATGAAAACTGATTGTTTATTCTCACCATTTGAGCAGTCTACCTGGCTGCACTGTGAGATCTTGGATAGTAGCAATGTTGATCTGTTCCTCCCCATTCACCTCAGAGCCCTGAGCAAGAAAAAGATCAGTAAATAACTCATAACTGCATTTGTTGGTTGGTTCATTAGTTGTTTGATTATCTAGGTAGTTGAAAAGCAGTGAAATAAACAAAAGAAAGCAATCCAGATTAGCACAAATATGGCTTTTCTTCTGAATTACCTAGACCTCAGAGGTTGAATCAGGAGTTCCCAAATCCCAAATTAATTAGTTATTAAGCTTTCATTGGTCTAGAGCCTGAAGGCCAAACTCTCAAGTAGAATACCTGTTTGCAAACAAAAATCAAATAATTCTGGATAATTTAAGCAGAAAAGATAGGTGGATGGGAAAGTAGAGTTAGGAATATATAGTCAAGAACATGCTTAAGTCACCTAAAGATCTTAGCTAGTAAAAACACCACCCGCCAGGACACTGGGCGTGACAGCTGATGCCACCAATCCTGCTAGTCCTGGAACTGGCAATCACCCCCAGAAGCTGCCCTGCTGCCCAGGAGGCCATTCTCTCTGTACTTTCTTCCTCTAAAGCTGTGTGCTGCAGCCTCTTTTATCACATGGCACACTCGAACCTATAGTTAAACTTCCGTGCCACACTTAAATTGTGTTGATAAAAAAAAAAAAGAGTTAAAAAAAGAATGTACTTACTGTGCTTTGAACTTCTTTTGAAAATAATTTAATTAATCGTCTTTAAACATTTTCATGGCATGCTGGTTGAAAATCACTGCTCTAAAGTCCTGCTGTTAGCATTTTTCTCTTTATGGCCAGTCTTTTAAAAATATTACATTCCATTTGCTGGATTAATTAGTTCACCTCATCTTCAGTTCGCAACCCCGCAACATCCTATTGATGCTGCCTTTTGAATAAGGTCCTAGTGACTTTCTGACGGATAAATGCAATGAAAATTTTATCCAACTAAACTCTGGACCACTTCTTTTTTCATTGGTATCTGTTTTCCTATCCATATCTTAAATGTTAGCATCCCAAAGGTTTATATCTCAGTGCCTAAATCCATTCACTGCACTCTTCCCAGGGATATAATCTAACTATTGTGATTTTAACCACTATCTTACACGATTAATGACACATCTGTAGTTACAGCCCTGTCTTCTGATCATTGTATTTGTATGTGTAAATTGCTGGTAAATATCTGCAATTGGATATATTATAGTAACTTTAAACATTACATATTCTAAATTCAACCTACCAGGCACACCTAGCATCGATTTTCTCACCAAATGACACCATTGTCTATTCAAGCCTCCCATCCAGGAGCCTGAGTGCCATGTTTTCATTTTTCACCCTGATCACCATCAATATCAAATCAAACAAGTCTTGGGTACTGTAACTTTGTACAGTCTCTTGACCCTGTTTAGTTCTGACTAATAACCTCTTATTTCTGGATTTTGTCATAATTTTTATTCACTTTGATATAGTCTCTAGTGTAAAGGGTCATCTCTGGCTCTGATCTTGAGTATCATTCCTCCCACCTTCCTTGCTTCAATTCCTGACACACTTCCTCTACTCACTTGTGAAAATGAAAATTCATGTGATGTTTATCTCTCACATTTATAAGCATTCAGGGTCCTCCCATAGCTACAAGAGTATATGCATGTCCCATCTCCTCTCACTGCACCCCAATCATCCAGGGCCTTGTAGCTGCCCGCACACAGGCAGCTGTGGTTTCAACACTCTGCCCATTCTGTTCCCATGACTTTAATGTCTTGTCTTTGATGTTTTTGTTTGTTTGTTTGTTTGTTTTTATTAAATCATAGCTGCGTACATTAGTGCAATCAAGGGGTACAATGTGCTGGTTTCATATACAATCTGAAATGTTTTCATCAAACTATTTAACATAGCCTTCATGGCATTTTCTTAGTGATTGTATGAAGACATTTGTATTCTGCATTTAGTAAGTTTCACCTGTACCCTTCTAAGATGCACCATAGGTGTGGCCCCAGCAATTACCCTCCTTCCACCCCGCCTCCCCTTTCCTCTCCCCTCCCTTGCCTTTTGTTAAACCTAGTTAACTATTATTCACCTTTCAAAGCATAGCTCAAGTATTACTTCCTCTAAGAAGCCCTCCTGGAACTCTTCAAAGTGCTTAGGTTTTGGTCTCTGTCTGCTTCATCCTGCATATACCTCCTAGGAACTCATGTATTTATTTATTCACAAGTGTCCACAACTTGACTATTAACTCACTTAGGAAAAAGTAGTTATCTAAGAACAATACAGCCTACACCCTAGTGCGAATCATATTCCAATCTGTATTCTTTTTTTTTTACACTTCTTATACTCTGTGGCCCAGGAACAGAAAAGCTGGTGGTCAGGATGTCAGGGCGGCTGCTCCAGGCAGCTGTGGAGGTTTGGCTTCTTTGTACACTTCCCTGAATAGAAAACCTAATACAAATAATAATTGGTTGTTACAATTCCCATATCTCCCGTAAGTAGAAAGGAAGTGTGTCAGGAATTGAAGCAAGGTGGGTGGGAGGAATGATAGTCAAGATCAAAGCCAGAGATGACCCTTTAGACTAGAGACTACGTCGACATTCATCACACAAGAATTGAAAGTAGGATATCAGGGTTTCTGGAAAGCAGAGCCCCAGTTAATGTGGGTATCCTAGCATAGTCTGTCCCATCTTCTTTTTTCACATCTACTTACTCTACTTTATCTACTTCATTTTTCTTTTTTCTTTTTTTTCTTGAGACAAAGTCTCATGCTAACACCCTGGCTAGAGTGCCATGGCATCATAGCTCACAACAACCTTCAATTCGGACTCAAGTGATCCTCTTGCCGAAGTTTTTCTATTTTTAGTAGAGACAGGATCTCGCTTTTTCTCAGGCTGGTCTTGAACCTGTGAGCTCAATCAATCCACTGCCTTGGCCTCCTGGAGTGCCAGGCGTGAGCCACCAAGCACGGCCTACTTCATTTTTCTTTCAAGCTATCAGTTCTTTGTTTCCTGTTCCTTAGTCCACAAGGAAGAACAGACTGTCATAGAGGTATAAATTTAAATAACCTTTGTTTTAGCTACTGAGAGAAAAATACAATTTCCTTGAATTTGGGTTCAAAAATTTCAGAGAATTTTGGCCTATTATAAGTCAACTAGCTCTCTTGAGGGGAGACGAGAGCATAGGGGAAAGGTTACGCTATACTTCCATGGTGTCAACAGCAATGTTGAGTATTGAATGAGGAGATTTATTTACTAGATTAAAGAGGGAGGTAGTTGTTCTGGGCAGAAGAATAATAGCTATTCACTATAACAGCAATCCTTCACATGTGTGCAGTATCCTTCATAGCTTACAAAGTTATTTTTATAACAGAAATTCACAGCTATTTTCTCATTTATTTCATGCACAACCTCTGTGATTTAAAGGATATCATCTTCATTTTACAGACGAGGGAATGAAGACTCAAGGAGAATATGAAGTCTAATGTGATTTGAATAGCTAGTGAAGCTAGAGCAGAGGTGTGATTCACCTGCCTTTGTTCTTTACTGTAGGTGCCTTGAAATATCGATTAACTTGTTGTGGACATCTGGGGACTTTGGAAACTCCGTGGTGTCTTTCAGTGTCAGGGTTGAGCCCTCTCCTCAGGTAGGGGAAAGAGTCCTGCCTAATAGAGCACAGCTTTCTCTGCTTTGTAAAGAGGCGAGATTGATGAGATCTTTGCTTCTATAGAACGGATGTCTCTGTCCATACTTCTGGGTTTGGTTTTGAGAGTAGACAGTCATGCTCATTAATTTTCCCTGAGAATAGTTATACCTCTAGAATTGTTCATTCACTTGGCAAGTGTTTTATGAGCACTTACAACGAACAAGGCCACGTGCTTGACAGTTGGGAGAAATAGAAGACATGGCCCTTTGACAGCAAATAATTCATAATTGGTTAGGCCAGGAATGGATACGTGTAATTATGAAAAGTAATATGCAAGTGATAAAAGTTATAAAAGAGGTGCAAACAAAATACTGTGGGTGTTCTGAGAAAGGAACTTCACTGCTACAGCAGGTCAAGGAAAGCTACACTATGAAAGTGTCACCAGAGTGGGTGAAAGAAGGTGAACTTGAGTGATGTGTTCACTGGGAAACAGGTTCCTCTGGAGCTGGCTTACCAAGGGCATTACCCTGTGGCCCTGACTAGGTCCATCAGCTGAGGGCCTTATGTCATGTCCCCACCTAGGCTGAGTATTCACAATGGCCTCAAGTTCCCTCTCCCACTGTCTGACCCATTTGCCCTCCTAGAAATGACCAAAATCCTGTTACCTCCACGTGTCAACAGTCCTGTTTTGCTCACTAAGTGTAATCACCCCTCCCACAAAGGTTGGCATTTGTTACTGTAAGTGACGTGACACAAAGTCATAACTCACTGTCCTTTTCCCTAATAACTTGTCTTTGTGAATAAGACACTGATTTGATTTTTAGTCAAGGAGGATATTGTTCCAGAGTTGTGTATATGAAACTTTAAAAAGGGGTGCATATTTCTACAGGCTAGTCTTGTCCACTGTGCTGTTTTTCTAGTCACTCCTGCTTCTCTAGGAAAAGGTGGGATGGATCATGTTGTCTGAACCTGGCTCAGACCAGGCTGAAGCTGGAGAGAAAGCTAGGGCTTTCAAAGTGTCTTATGAATGCATATTTTACATGTAAATACATATATGAATTTTTAAATATGTAAACCGATTTAATTTAGCCATGCAACAAATATATTAATTCCCAGGGATCAGCCAAAAATGGGGTGAAAAAGTTCTTCATGAAGCTTGCATTTTAATGAGAAACTGGCCTTAAATAAATAACTACATATAAAATAAATAATATAATTTCAAGTAGGAATATGTACCATCAGAAATAAAACGTGCAAAGAGAGTTTATTTTATATAAAAAGGGTAGGAAAGACCTAGAAGTGATATTTGAGAGGAGGGGTGAATGAAGACATGGACTATCTGGGGTATGAGAGCAAAGCCCAGTAGCAGAGGGCAGAGAGAGGGAAAATGCACTGAGGCTGAGATTTCCTTGGTGTTTTGGAGAAGCAGCAAGAAGGTTACTGGGGCCAGAGCCCAAGGAACACAGGGAAGAGAGAAGGAGAAGAAGTCTAGGACTAAGGCAGGGCCAGATGACATGAGCTCTTGTAGGACCAGGACCAGGAGTTGGTAATGGATTTGGAACATCCAGGAGAGACAAGGAGACAGCAAGAGTAAAGCTGTGTGAGGCAGCAACTACTCAGACGGTGGGCGGGAGTGAGAGTGGAGCAGAGAGCAAGGTGTATAGCAGGGGAGATGCACAGTCACGGTATATTGTTGAACATAAACTTGAAAGTAAATGGGAAGAGTGGAATTAGAGACAAAGAATTTAAGAAGGACTCACTGATTTTTGCCGTGAGAAACCGGAAGAATGATGCTACCCCTTACTGATGCTGGGAATGTGAAAGAAGGTGCTGAGTGTTGGAGGGTGCAGCTGAGGAGGGAGGTGCGTAGATGAAGACCCCTGTGGGGAGGTGGGAACTCTGAGACGTCCTCCTGGGCAGGTCAGGTTCACAGTTGGAGCTCAGGGAAACATCAGGGACCACTTGGGAGTCAACAGAATGTGGATGGAATTTATAGCCATGGGACTGTACAAAATCATCTGTTCAAGGCCTGGTACAGAAGGCACACAATCACAGACTGTTCAAGGCCTGGTACGGAAGGCACACAATCACAGACTGTTCAAGGCCTGGTACGGAAGACACACAATCACAGACTGTTCAAGGCCTGGTACGGAAGACACACAATCACAGACTTACCAACGTCTCTGAAGTCAGCCTGGTTGAATCAGGCCTTCCAGACGCCCTTGGGATGTGTGTGCTGTATGCTTCAGTCTGCCTGTCTTCGCCCTCTCCTCTCCTGACCTGCACTCTACACGGCTGCTATTAGAGGAACCATTTATCCTGGCCTCCCTGCTCTCTTGTGTTGTTAGAATTTAACCATTAAGAGGAGCCAGCAGGAGGATGCAGAGAAAGAGAAGAGAGAACTTGGGTAATTTATTTCCTTCGCTTTCTCAATGCAGGGCTGTTGGCTGCAATAAATGGTTATTCAGAACTAGAAGTTTTATACTTCCTATATGTTTGATATGATGTTAATTAACCCCAATGTAATGCCGTAGTTACATGTGAAAACACTTTGAAAAATCAGACCTAGCCCTTGTCCCTGCTTAGAAATTGAAGGGAAGAAACAAATAGTACTTTATTAATGACTTCCTCACTAACCTAAAAAGTTCAATATTCACTGCTGCTCAGTGCTTCCGAAGCATCGATTAATGGGCTTCTTTAATATTTTCTCGAGACCCAGAAGTTAAGACCATATGAATGAAAAAGCAAGTGGGAATAGGGACTAGAGTTAGGTGGCACAATTTCTAGTAAGTTGGGGAGAGAAGATGAGGAAACAATATTTCCTTGAAAACATTTCTTTGGCAGAATTAGCCTGCAGGGAGAAATGACGCAAGGCTACAATATGGTCTGTGAGATACTAACTTGGACTTCTACCTCCTATCAGATTCTTCAGTGTTTTCTGGGAAAAGAACATAGAATGTGTTTTATTTTGAAATTGGTTATCTAAGACAAAAGAACTCTAAGGTCACAGACTTGAATTTCTTCTACTGCCTATGATGTTCATACAAATCTACATGTTTCGGTGGCAGGTAAGAGGTGTTGGGAAACCAACAAAAATTTGTTAATACATGAAAAAATCCAACATGGAGAGAGAGCCTCCTTCTTGTCCAGTCTCATGCTCTGTCCTTATGACAAAGGGATGCAAACCTGACCAAGTGGGAAACAGTAGTGGACATTTCCTTTTGTCCTTTACACTGGCTTTTATGTTAGAATAGACTTACAGGTCGCTGCTGTCTGCCAATAGTGGTCAAGATAGTGGTCAACACTGCCTCTGGATGTCTGGAGACCCAACCATGAGTGCATTCATGCTGATGGGCCCTGGCCTTCAGCACAGAGGCTCTACAAAGCAACACTGACTCTGTTGTACTTCCTGAAATCCCAAGGAACCCTAGCTGGGCCTGTGATCAGTTTCACACGGCACTGCTGTTCAGCCCCTTTCTTTTGAGCTCTGTTAAATTCTCAATGTCATAGAAGATGCTCTCTGTTTGAATGCAGGAAATATGTTGAATATGTGAACAAAAATCACTTTGCAAAGTGGATGCTTAGGAAAACCATAAAAACTCAGTCTTCTCTCAGCTACAAGTTTGTCCCCATTGCTCAGAGAGGGTGCAATCTAGCGAACCAACCAGGTAAACTGAGTGAAGTGGCTTTGATCTGCATGCAGAATCTCCTCTTTCTCCCATATGAAATCTATAACATAGACACCATCTCCATTATTCTGGCAGGGTTTTGTTTACATGACATATATATGTGTGTGTGTGTGTGTGTGTAATATCCAATATTTGCCAAACCACAAGGGTTATCTGTTTTAAACTTAAATTTCTATTTGATTCTTTGAGGGGTTTAACCAAAACAGCCATTAGCTCATTAGAGAAACAGAGTAGAGGGGCTACACTTGGATTTGAGTTCTGTCTCCTCTATTGGCTGGCAATGAAGCCTGGCCAAATGATTCCCTATCTTCATCTATCTACATGATTATAAAAACAATATGTGTAACTTATGAAAATCCATGCTGTTGTGAATATTAAATGAGCTATTTCATGGGAAAGCACTTTTTGCAAATATTAAACTTTACTTATATTTTAAAGAATCTATGATGATAGCAGCATTTTTTATATAAAATTTTAGTCTACAAAATGCCAGAGGGCCTCTTCTGTTCATTATTTAGAACAGAATAATATTTAAATAGCAGAAAGTTAAAGGAACTTGAAAAAGTAAAGAAAATGCTCAAGCATCTTGAAGGTTATAAGATATAAGGAATTAAGTTTATTTTGTTGTTGTTGTTATTGTTTTGTTTGTTTTTTGAGACAGAGTCTCACTCTGTGCCCTGGGTAGTGTGTGGTGGGGTCATAGCTCAAAGCAACTTTAAACTCTTGATCTTAAGTGATTCTCTTGCCTCATCCTCCCAAGTAGCTGGGACTACAGGCGCCCGCCACAATGCCCGGCTATTTTTTATTGCAGTTGTCATTATTTAGCAGACCCGGGCCAGTTTTGAAGCCACCAGCCTCGGTGTATGTGGCTTGCACTGTAACCACTGTGCTACGGGTGCTGAACAGCTGTGTTTTGTTTTGTTTTTTGAGACAGAGTTTCACTCTGCCCTGGGTAGAGTGTGGTGGAGTCATAGGTCACAGCAACCTCAAACTTTTGGGCTCAAGTGATTCTCTTGCCTCAGACTCTCAAGTACCTGGAACTATAGGTGTGTATCACAACACCTGGCTAGTTTGCCTATTTTTAGTAGAGAGGGGGTCTCATTCTTGCTCAGTCTGGTCTCAAACTCCTGTGCTCAAGAAATCTACCCATCTCAGCCTCGCAGAGTGCTAGGATTATAGGTGTGAGCCACCATGCCAGGCCTGGATGAAGTTTTTCTAAATTCTAAGATTCAGCAAGATTTGGATGGTAGAAAGCGGGGCATAATCCCAGCCTCAGATTTTGAGCTCAGTAAGGGGAATAGAAGACTAATTTTCTTCACCTGGATCTTTAATTTTTGACAGAAATGTAAAAAGACTGTAGACTTCCACATTGTATTCTGACTCGAGGACAGTGGCCGTCAAGCAGGGAATCTCTTTATTTCTGTTGAAGCAAAGGGCACAGAAGAGTCACAAGGTGTTGGGTGACAGCCTGTTGATCAACTTGCTTGCTTAGTTTTGGTCCCATCTCTAAATAAGAATGCAAAATGCCATTTTATGCCCCTAAACAACGGCAGGAAATATTTTTATGGATTGGGTTCAATGTATCCCATGAAATAAGGGCCAAGTCAATTCCTCTAAGGACACCCTCCCATAGCAAGATGGTGGCTCTGGCCTGCTTCACACAGCTCCTATTAGCACAAACCCCATTCCCCAGTACCTACGTTTATGAAAGATGGATGAAATGACTCCTAGTACTTGCACCCAAACTGAAAATTGCTGCTGCACTACACAATAACTGTCTAGCATTCCTTATTCCTTTTCTTCTATTAATAATACATTAAACCTCAGTTAGGAAAAAAAAAACCAGAGAAAGAAGAAAAAAAATGATAATGATTTCTTGACAGATCTTGAATGAAAGGCTTTAACACAGCTTTAACTGAGCTTGACACACCATTTTTAACGTGCGAGTCCCTTCTGTTTCCCAATCTCTTCATACTTAATTGAGAAGTCCCACTTAGGAATGGCAAAGTTTAATGAACCTCCTCCCTCAAATCATTAATTCAAAATATATGATGTTGATTATGCATTTTCAGTTATAAGTACTTTCCCTGTTGATGTCTGCATAGAAATGGGATGAATAACTGTGTTTTGTGAATAGGACCCACACTGTTCAAATTGGAATGTTTTATTAATCACAGTTCTTAAAAGATATTGAACATTGGAGGGGGTAGATCAGAAAATAAATAATACATACTCTTGAAATGTCCCTGAGATGAGTAGCTGTTCTCTTTATAAATATTACAAACCTCACATAATCCCTTAGGTAAAGACACAATATTCAACACACATAATGATGAACAACAACAAAACAGCATTTTAATTTGGACCACAGTAGCCCTGTTTATGGTTTGCTCATCCTGTTAATACATAGTCCCTTGAGACTGTGAACTAGGCAATTAGTATCCCCCAATAATAGATGATTATCCCGAGATACAACAATCGACCCACATTTGGTCACTAGCAGTTATTAATTGATATGAAATAGAAAAGGTAATCCGTATGCACAGAGGGTTCGAACATCATTTTAGTATCATGTCTAGTACTTGCTGTACATTTCACAAATTTATTTTGGGCCTACATATGTTTACATATTTTTAATCATTTAGCTACAGAAACAAAAACTAGGTGTTTATGAAATTTGGAGAGTATTTTTATTGCATGTATTCTTTAGTAAGAATTATCATGGCATACATTAGCACTGTAAGACTAATTGCTCTAATTAGTGAATGTTATCAGTGACAAACGAACACAGAGCTTTTTATTTCCTGCAGCTGTCATTAATAATTTTTTTTCAAAGAGGAGGAAAGAGAAAGAATAGAATTTTGAAATAGCTATCCATGTTCCCATAAGGCCATCTTGCACCAGAACATTCAATATCCCATGTTCCCTGATTTTTGAGTCTAGTTACTAACATCAGAGAATAGAGTATTTGGTACCACAGTCCCCAGAACCCCTTTTTCTCAGCAAATCTTACATCTCTGGATGCTATTTTCACAAAATGCCCACTTTCAATAGCTAATTATTTGTGGACATATTTCAAACTTGTCTTTTCAAGTAGAAAGAGGCTGGGAACTATGTCTTATTTATGTCTGTATGACTGATATCTGAGTCTGGGACAGTACCCTTATATAATGTCTTCATATCATACTAGGTTCAGGAAAAAGACAAGTTAATTGAGTGGCAAATCAATTTAAGAACAAACATGGTTTCTTTTTTTTATTGATTGTCTGCAAACTAAAAAACGCACATCTACTTATATTTTGTGTAAGTAAAAATGATGCATCATATATTTTCAATTCCTAACCTTGTTAAGATTGGAATAAAAGTAAATGGTCTTATGATTTTCTCTCATACTGAATCACACTTAGGAAAAGACATATTTTGCTTCATTTTTCTAAACACTTTTCAGTGCCTGTTAGGATCAAGTCACTGGGAATGCAAAAATATATAAGAAAAGGCATTCTTCTCAAGGGACATTTTTGGAGAAAATAGAGATATACGATAGAATGGAAGATAGATATAAGACAGAATGAAATGAATTTTAGATAAACTCACAACAAACGTTGTTATCTGAAATTCAGGGTTGTTACACACCTTGTTGAACTCACAAAGCTCCTTGAGTATAAGGTCTATATTTTTATTTCCTGTTATATTTCAATTTCAGTAAGTCATATGAAGAAAATCCTATGAACAATTATCCAGAAAGGATACTCTCTAGAAATATTTTTTTATGGTATTTTTTGTTGTAGTCCTACAAGCCAGTGACTGGCTCATAGAGCCAAGTTATATGGCACAATCAACAATGGATTTATATCCTTATTTTTCTTCTCACTGTGTGACTGGGACTGCAGGGGGAACAATATGTGGAGGTCAGGAGATAAATGTCCTCATACAAAGTGCTCAGCTCATTTAAAATGAACAAGGTATTTAGAAAGGGACGAAGTCAATTCAGCAACTTAATAGTATTCTGAATATTTTATATCTTCAAATACTTTGTTTTCACATAAATTGAGAGTTCTATAAAAGTAAGAATATAGACATATATTGAAGTTAAAAGGATGAACACGTTCTGTCTTATATATGAGCATCAACAACGACAACAGCTTGAAATGTTTGTAACAATAAAGTGGGCCTGTTTAATTCGCTCTAAATGTGCATACCCGTCTTGCTCTTTTATGGGGGAAGAGGAGAGAGGTCTAAATGGTTTTTTTTTGAAACCAGTCACACTTCCCAGTGTAGTAAGGTGGTTCCTGTACTACCATTTCATGTTGAGTTTAGCATGAAATTAGGTTAAAAATCCTTCTCCCATCCCATGTGTGTGTAAGTGTGTATTTATGTGTGGTGTGTGATTTAGAATGAGTAAAAGTTTCCCAGGAAGGAAGTAGGCCAGAAGAAATGCACCGAGAGCCAGGGCAGGCCTCTGGAAGGCGTTGTTTCACAGCACGGTAGGAGGCGACCGAAAACTAAACAAATTCCACAGTGCTCTTCTTTAAAGTGAGGGCAGCCTGAGATCTGCAAAATTACCTCCAAATCTTTTGTCCAACGCTTCTGAGATTGTGCGTAAAGAGCATGACCTGGTGGAGAGTCTTGGGTTTTCTCAGTTCATGCATTGTGCCAGGAACACAGGGGACCTGGGCAACCCCTCCTCTTAGCTATACAGTGGCTTGGAACCTGCTGGAGTCTCAGACAACATGCCCACCATCTCCCACCACACAAAGTACTTTGTGATCCTCAGGAAAAATTTTCAGGAGAGCCCTCACAGTAAAGACGTCAAAGAATGGCGCCCTAAGCTTGTTTGGATTCAAAAATCTATAGTATCCAAAACTTTAAATAAATCTAAGTTTCTGCTACCTCTGGCAGTGCAGTTAACATGCTTACCTTGGACATGTTAAAAAAAACCTCTCTGCACCTCTGTTTACTCAGCTATGAAATGATGCCATTGATGTCCCTGCCTTCCAGGATTATTGTCAGCCTTAAATGAGTAGCACACGGTGAGGTCCTACACTACTCTCTGACCAATAGATACCATCCAATATCATCTGAATTACAGTGTTCATTCGGTAACTTATCTCCTGGTGGGGAGTTTGTCAGGGATCCACTGGAAACCAGAAGCTTGTCAAGAAATTTCTAGATTCCTGCCTGACTAAGCAGCATCACACACTTCCCTGGGGTCATCCCCTTGATGAAGTCATCTTCTCCCTGAAGTCTTCCCCGGACCACTCCAGCCAACACCGATCTCCCCACCACTCACAGGGCAGGTGATCTGTACCCCATAGCTCACCACGCTTTCCCACCCTTCATTGTTCTACGTGCTACTGACCTGCCATTCCCACCTAGACCATGACGTCTCACTAGTCATTGTTTTATGTAACCTAAACTCTTTAACACTGTGACTCACCCACTCTGGGTAGATTCAAGACTTTGTTAAAGCAGCAAAAGGTGTGTGTGTGTGTGTATGCTTGTGGTGTTGGAGCAAGTGTGTCACTTCTCTTGACCAATCTGGGCACTGTGACTTGACAATAATTGCATGCTGTTATTTTCTTTGTCCTAAAATCTATGCTTAGCAATCCCTAAGTGCTTCTCAGAACTATGTAGAAAGGCAATACAGATTCGATAATAATGGCTAAATCTAGTGTCCAGAAAGAACTCTATAAAGTTCTCTAAGCTAACTAATTATATATTTAGCAAACTACAAAGTGTGCAGGGATGAGCGATGTGTCCTTCACGGTTAAAGCACCGTAGAGGCTTAAAACTACTCTGTTTTATTCTTTTTGTCTTTTTGTTTGTTTGTTTTGTTGTTTGCTTTTTACCAACATCACTCTTCTAACAAACTCTTATGCTGAAATACAAGCACGTATACAAACATGAGCAAGAGGCGTGATGGTGAGAGACGGCTTGATGGAGAGCTGCTCCATCCAGAGATGAAGTGCTGAGGTCCCAGGACTCCCCAGACAGCCCCTGTCCACCGACCAGATGCCTTACGTGGCTATTTAAAGATCAGCGCGACCTGCTGACTTTAAACAGAATAAAGTGTGGACTGAGACAGGTCTGAGTTAAAATCTTCATTCTGCCATTTATGTGCAAGAAAATTATGGGCTTGTCTTTAACATCTATGAGATACAAAATACAGGTAACAGTAACTAATATTTAATATATCATTTTAAAGGCTGTGAGAATTACCAAGTGTAGCTGCCCAGTGTAGCATGTCTCTCTCCAAGGCTGACACAGTTACAGTCTTTTCTGTGGTTCATGTCAGGCCTACCTGGTGTCAGTCTATGTCGGAAGAGCTGCTTCTCTGGATGAGATGATTTTCTCAGGTCCTCACAAAAAGACAGAAATAGATCCATCACCATTTACATCAGATGTCAATTGTCTCCAAGTCTTCGCTTGCTTTACTGCCAGAAGTCCAGGATTTTATAGGGTTACCTCCCACAAGACTCTCAGATACTCTCCAAGCCCAGGACGTGTCCCTTGGCTGTTATTCACTGCTCTGACTTATGCTTCACTTCGTAAGGGGGCTCCCAATGTATTCCTGTGCATTTGTACTTCTGCCCAGTGCTTTTGAAAATTTTTATTGCACTCTCATATTTTCCTGAAAATATTGGTAAGTTGGTGATCAAAGCATGCGACCCATGAACCTTGGTATAGCAGAAAAGTTTCACTACCCAGACAAAGGGAGACAAGTAGTTATTCACTATTAATCACAGCTGGGTTCCATAGAACACTTGCTTAAAATGAAAGAATTAAAGTGGTTCTTGATGTGTTGTTCACCCCTGAAGACCCAGGCAGGCCGGGGACTCCCAGTCATGCTAGCAGACACCCTCACATGTCAGAATTCGGTGTTCTCACCATTGCTGTCTCTGGGCACCCACATGCCCTCCATGCTAGTGCTGTTTGCAGGACGTGAATAGAGTAGTGTGCTTGGCTGGACTCAGATGGGAATCAGAGCAATGTTCTTTGCACTCCCAAGTGTCAGAGGACACAGGTCTTTCTATTATCACACACAGTTTCCTCCTCCTGGAGGAAGGAACACACGTTCCCTAGAGAGAGCCAGATGGTTTCTAGTGTGAAGAGATGTACCGTGCCTGGTTTTGTAACTCACATGGGTCCAATAGTATCACTTGGTCTTCCCTGATAATGAGTTTTCTCTCTGGATCTTCATCGTTCCTCCCTGAAATCTGATGCCTGGTGCCCTTATGTAACCCTAATCTATGGTATGAGTGAGTTAAAAGACATAGTGTATATTCACTTTGGGTAAGTATCTAAGCTAAGATTTTGCCTAGTTAAGATACCATGTTATACACTAGAGCTGAATTCACCTATGAACTACAGATAATTCCCTATCTCTACGTGCATATTGTTAGAATTCACATGTGAAACATAGTATAAGATGCTTCACCTACAGCATTTCTATGATTCACTTACTTTCCTCTTACAGAGATTTATGCAGAAAGCTATGCAACACTGCTCTTAAGTATATTTATATTGAGTGCAAACTATGTCCCAGGCACTATACCTTGTTCTCTAAACGCATGTCCATTTTTTATCCTCAAAATAATCCTATAGTGGAAACACTTTGATTATGAGGCTTTATGAATAAGGAAAACCAAGACTGCAAAAAGGTAAATAACAAGTCCATAGTCACAGTGTAATGGGGAGCCTGGGATTTAATCCCTGCCCTTTTTGTAAGAGACTATTAATTAGTGGGAAGGGAGCATTACATAGGGGTGACTTCTCTCTCTGGGCGTTGCATCGGCAGTTGCACTGACTGTGTTTGTAAGTTCTTTCAAGATGGTTGCTTCTAAAGTGCCCCTTGATGACACCTCAGTGTGTGCCCTGGAAATACAAAGAATGTGAGTTCTAATCACCAGTGTTACTACTTTAAAGTAGCTCTCAAACTTTAATGTCATCAGAAACAACTGAGGGTTAGTTAAACTGCACAAACTGGGCTTCACCCCGAGTTCCTGGCTGAGGTGGTCTAGGGTAGGGCCTGGGGATTTACCCTTCCAACAGATTCTCAGGTGCTGCTGCTGCTGGGCCCAGCACCATCCTTTGTGAATCACTTCTGAACGCTAGGTAGAAAAGCTGGCACTGTGATGACATGGGCCATGTCATTGCATAGTAATTTTCGTAAATACAGCACACATTGAAAACAATGGATTTTAGTGCAGATTCTTAAAAAATGAGCCCTGAGCAGGATAGCAAGTGCTCACTCAGGACATCTTAATGGATGAAGCACTTTGTCCTTGTCCCTCAAGTGTGCATTACCCGGGATTAGAAATACTCAGTTGAGGCTTCTTTCCCACTCTCCCAGGTAAATTGGCTGGAAGGGAATTTGTAGAACCCTACGCACTGCTCATGTCCACTCTAGTATTTTGTTTTAAACTCCTAAAGAAACGTTTTCCTCCTTTCGATCTGTTTACAAACCTGGAACTCTGCCAGGAGTGAACAGAGACAGAGATGAGTTAACAAAAAGCTCCAGCTACCAAATTTTCCTCCAGAAGTAGGGAGCTTTTGTCCATTTCTCTGGTTTGTAGAGGTGAGGGAGTGGGCAGAGAGCCATCCCGTGCCCAGGACTCCATCTTATTTCCATTGGGCCCTCCCCTTCTGGCTGCAATTTGCACCTCACCCAGGTGTGAAAACCCTTCCCAGGGAGAGGAAGATGCAAGTGTCTCTGTGGGTGGCAGGGTGATGTCACTACCCTCCTTGTTACCAAGGAAGTGAGTCTGTGGCTTGGCCTCTGATTTTCCTCAGACACTTGAACTATTCATACTCTATTAGACACATATGAAGGAAGGAAATTGGACTTTCTCAGGTTGCAGATGTATCAGCGGGGATGTACGACTGAAAATTAATTCCCTGACACAGACTGATGAAGCCAGTGGCTTCCTGAAATACTAAGATATCGTTTATATTTTTCATCACAGATGATCTCAACGGTACATGTTTCCTCTAGTTCAAAATGCTGATGTTTTGACAATGGGACCCAAAAATCTTCCGTTTTCACAAACAACTTTCCTGCTAATTAGTCAAAATGTCAAGAAATTGGTCAGTGTGTCTAATAAGGAAAAGAATCTAATAAAAATCTACATATTTTTTTCATGAATGCAGAATGTCATTTAGCTTCAAACTGCTAGATGAACCCACACACAATTAGATTCAGAGTTTAGTTTTAGCTAAAAACTAAAGATCCTTTCTTGTAGTGTTATTATTTCTGAGGTCTGCCTTTTTCACAGATGATTTTTTCTCTATTTACATTTTCCTTCCTTATATAAATATTAGTTTAAGCATTGCTAATCCTGCATATTTTACTTGCCATAGATGGATGATGATACTGTTCTTAAGCCAATCTTGTTTATTTTTACACATGATATTGTTTTTTCTTTTAAATCCTTTTCACTTTAATTTACTAAAATCTCATACAAAATATCTGGGTGTTAAATCTTGATGTTACTTATTATCCATACCTTCTAGAACAAGGTCCTTTCTTTTTCTGATCTTTATGTTTACTTACCTGAGAAAAGCACCAGCTGGTTTATCTCACATGGTTATTTTGATTGAACAAATGACTGATGTGTGTCAGAGAATTTCAAAGCCTATGAAATATTATACAAAATCATAAGACCATTGTCACTACTATGTGATTACATGAACCCAAATTGAACTTTGCCATAGAAGAAATCATCTAATCAAGATGATTATAATCTATAACAAGAACAGCATCCACAAGATCTTCAATATATTAACTAAAAGATAAGACTGAAGGATTTAATAAGAGTCGACAGGACTCTCATGAATATACATCAAAGCCAAATAATTGGGATCTCTCTATACTATGAACATCTGACATCAGAGCAAACATCTAGTAACCAAGAAACATATCGGAAGAAAAAACACAAAGGAAGAGTCAACAAGACACAGCGGTTACAGACATCCAAGAACATCTTCTCTGTAGCTCCAAGAACAGCCCATCCAGGCTGAATTCAGAGATTAAAAGCAGCAGCTTTGTGCGCTTAAAAGACTGAGCAATATTGGAGATTAGAGCCATGTAGTCACTTACCAGCCAAATTCCTGAATCCCTCTGTGTTTTAAACAAACTGCTTTGTAGAGTGACTTTGTAAAAGGCTTTGAGTAGACCAGCCAATCTTACTACAAACCATTAAGGAGATCATCACACACCCAGTGCATGGCTTTTCAGAACTCACTTTGAGGAGGGGATTTTGTGTGTGTGTGTTCCTTTCGGAAAAAACAAAGACTGTAAAACCAGAGGCTACAGTTTCTGGAAGCAACTCTCTGCAACTTAATTCCTTTTGTTAAAAATAAAATCTGTGGAGAGAAGGGGTGGGGTCTTGATGTAAGCCATGCCTTTTGGGGTCAAGACAGGATTGTAAGAGGGTCTTCACCTAACAAATGCAGTCAGTGTAACCTGGTTTCTGGTGCCCTCAATGAATCCCCAACAATAAAATAAATAAATAAATAAATGAAATCTGTAGTAGCAATTGAATGAAGCAGCCTGTGGTCTTTGGAGAAATGATAGGTAACTTGTGTTGGTTTTACTGGTGGCCAGGATGAGAAAAGAAGCTATGCATTAGAGAATGCCAACCATAAGGACGGGAGGGAGGGATTGACACAGTTCAGGGTGCATTTGCTGGGTGCCCAGGAGCTCTAGGAGGACTTAGAAATTGGTGATGGATAGTTGAAGACAAACCCTGAGGCATGGCCTTCCATGGAAATATTTCTAGAAAATTAGGTACTTCTAGTTAGAGTAGGAAGACTTGAAGAGGTTTGGATACCAAAGGCTTTCTGAATCTAAGACCCTAAAGCTTGAAGATGCATTTTCCTTGAGCTTTGAATGTGCCTGTGGCAGGGGTGTTCAGTTCCCAGATCTCCTGTAGGGAGGAGCCATTGGGAAGTTCTCAAAGGGACCTCCCACTTATAGCCAACTCCTTGAACATTATCTTTATTTTTTGTGTGAATGGTTAATCTGAAGAATGGATATAAAATATAATAATTGAACACTATATTCAAACATTGAATAAGTTTTCTTTAGTCTCCCCTTCTCTGTTCTGTGCTAGGCATTATGGTTCTAGACTTGAAAATGTATGTTACAATCGCAAATTGCAGTGTAACAAAAAGTTTCACTTCTTGACCTTGAGGAATTAATGTTATGTTGAAATGTTTATATGTATTATAAAAATAATAGGGAATGCTACATTATAATAGGGAATGCTAGGGTATGTATTACATACCTAGTACACTGTAAATTAAGGGTTAATAATACCTAGTGTGGGATATGTAAAATGTGGCATGACAGAACAGACTTCTGTTCTTATTTGGTAAATACATATTTACAAAATGCCTCTGCTATCTCTTCCTGAAGACTTAAGACATGGAGATGAGTCAGACACAGCCCTTGTTCTCCGGTTGCTGATAAATCTTCAAAGAAAGATTAACCAAATAGAAAAATGAAAGGAAAAGTATAGGTTAGTAGTCAGGCTATTATTTTCATATGGGAAAATTAGAAATGAGCTAAAGTTAACTCTATTCTGGAAACAACCTGTCTGCAACATTTTAACCCCAGTGTCATTGCATTCACACATGAAATATCCAAACTGCCCATCATTTCTATGTGACTTCATATTGAAAGTTGGGAAATAGCTGAGCTGGGTTAGTTTGATCTGATAATTCACTTGGTTTTTTTTTTTCCTCCAAGGCCCTAAAGGCTTTTTGAAATCTTTCTCTCTAGGATAAAGACATTCTGAAAGGGTGTTTTTTTCTGTCCTCCATTATAGCAAAAGATCTTTTGTTCACAAAGGGCGAGAATTGGAAAGAAAGAGTTTGGAAATCTCACTGGTGTGGAAACCAAGACCTACTATTACTCTTCATTTTACTCTACTTGACATGCCAACAAAGGACTAGTAAGTATATTTCTCAGAGAAGTGAGAAATCATGCCTGGTGGGTATATTAGGGAAGCCTTGACAGAATGATTGGAATGTGAAAAGAAGTTTAAAAGCAGATTAAGAGTTTGATGCAAGAAGCAGTGCAGAGATAGGGCATTCCCCTTGAGGTAGGGAATATCACTGGAGGTGCAAAGCTAAACAGCATAGGACATACTGAGAGCTGTGTGTAGTTATGTTTTCTGGGATCTTAACATGTGTTGATACAAAAAGTCTGAAGCAAATCTTGGATGTAGTTGTCAACCAAATTTTGGAAAGCTTTAAATGATGTATGTTTCCAGTTGACAGTGGGAGAATTATAAAATGTTTTAACAGAGGGCAGTTAAGTCATTGAAGTTTAGCTTAGCAAAATGAATATGATTGTCATGGGTGGAATTATCTTGAATAAGGCAAGTAGACTTTAGAGAAACCGAATAATGAACTATCTCTTAAAATAGCCTAGGAAAATATAATAAATGGCTGAATGGCCAGTGAGAGGTGTGAAAAAGTGAGACAAATATTGTGAAAGGAGAATTCTGTATGATTTATAATCTAGTGGGTGGCTCTGATGAATTGTGAGCAAATATGACTCCAAGAGTATGTGTTTGAGCAAGGAGAACATGAGGGTGCCATGAGAGGAAACTAGATAATAAGAAGAGAAGCTGGTTGTTCCTGATGAAGAGTCCATACTGTCTTGGAGGTCATTCAGGGTGTCTTAACTTTTGGCTTTTCTGCAATGGTTGTCTTGGGCCATACATTAAATACTCAAACACTAAAGAACTCTGGAGAGAAAAAAAAAAGAAAGTTCTGTGCATAATTTTCATGATATCCATCACCACTGCAAGGTAGAAAGTTCTTACATAATCCACATGTGGCCTATGTTTGGACACCCCCATAGATGTTTTAGAAGCAGGTGAATGCTATTCACAAAGCCATATTTTAGAATCATGAATCTGGTGGGAATAAGTGGGTGACTTGAGGAGGTAACTCTTTTGAGCACTAGTTGATTGATCGTTGTTAGAAGCTTCAAAATGGCCCTGGCCAAATGGCAGAATACACAGGAAGTAGTGGGGCAGCACAGTAAATTATGATGATGTGTGATTATATAATTAAGAGGACTTAGGTATAGCACATGGTCATGTAGACAGATTTTTAAACACAATTTTGGGAAGCACAGAGCCTACCTAATTTAAATATGGAAGCCACTTTTCCCCTAAGAAAGCAGTCCTTACTAATTCTTCAGGGAGACATGCACACATCCAAAGGCAAGAAGGGGAGAGCTCCATGTATTTTCATTGAGGGCCCCCCGTAGTCAAAGGATAAAGACAAGAAAGACACATATTGATAAAGAAATTTTAATAACTGGAAGGAAAGGATGACACTTTTCAGCTTACAGAACTTGAGTACAATTACCTGACATCTATTTTTTAAGAAAGAGAAGGAAATTTAATTGAATACACAGTTAGACATCTATCAAAATGAATTTTCTTTAAAAACCTCATATAACAATATCCCATTTCTCTCTCAGCATAATGATTTCTTACCAACAAAGCCTGTCAGTGTTTCCTAGAAGCAATATTGAAGTGACTTCTTGCTGGAAATTCAGCAAATGAACTTTTTCTGCTCCCAGAATCTCTCTCCTCATTAGGCTAGTTAGAAATTCGCCCGGGGCTTCCAGCCCTTCTTCTCTCTGATGGAAGCTAAGTGTAGGGAAGCTAATGGACATTTTAACTGTTAGGGGCTTTCGATTCAATCCCTTGCAGCCTGGCAGCTCACTCCAAGTCTTTTCAGAAGAGGTGCGATCATGTGCACAAATATGATGGTTAAATATGGGCTAGAAGGGAAATAGCCTTTTTTTTTCCTTCTCACAATTAAAGAGATACTTGTTAAAAATAGGAAATAATTCGTGAAGGTTTCTACCCCTTCAAGAGGCCCCTCCCATTGGATTGTCCTTTATAGCAATTTATCTCCTTGTAAGGAGCAAGTGGGCATGTTCCAGTTATTCTGACACAACGTCTTCCTTTGGGCTATCATATTATATAATTGTTCTTTAAATTACCATCTAATAACAAAGACCAATGGAATAAAATAGGCTTATAATAGTTTGAATTTCAAATGGAGGAAAATTGTGAGTACTTTATGAATGTGAAACATGTTTCCATGTAAACATGTGTTATCTAAGAATAGGTTTAATTAGCCCTTTTGTCAATTATGTTACTTTTCTTGGATTTTCCCTTCCCTCCCGTGTACTTTTTTACCTTAATATCAGCACCAATAAATTGGTCAGTGATGTTCTCTTATCTGTGGCCCCCCCCTTTTTTTCTCTATTTAGATGGAAAGTTTTGATGTGATAATTTCTTTTCCTTCCACTTCTCAGTTATCCCCCACCAATAATGGCTCTGAAGCTCTGATTTTACAATCCTTGATTATGTTTTTAATGTACAGGTTAAACTTGGTTTAGAAAAATATTAGCTTAATGTTTTAGATTCAATAATCCCCAAATATCTAGACACTCAAATGAGGTCAGAGGAAAAGAAAAAAAAAATATTCTCTGAAATTTATTTAGCAATTCCAAGCATTGATATGGAGAAATTATGTCTTCGTAGGCAACTGAAAATTTGTTCTGATTCTAAATATGAATCAAAGCAGCCAGACCTAAAACATCTTATCTCTTTAAATGTTAGATCTTTTTGAAATCTATAAAGATGCTTCAGTAAATGTGTCTAGTGCTGAAGCATCAAGGCACCATTTATCCAGAATGACTGCCATTGCTAAGAGTTAAGGGATGAATGTAAAGAGTCACTTCTGTGACAATACGTGGAGCTCAAGATTCAGTATTGATGGATTTGTTTCATCTAGGGTGTTACTTCATGATTTCTTCAAGTCTATTGCCATTTTTTTCTAGGAAAAATATGATGTCTATTTCCTATAGTGGCTATAGGACTTGGTGCTGTAAGATCCACCTCTGGTGTTTCCCAAGACTTTCTGAAACTGTGGCAACTATATGCTGTTGCCCTGGCAATAGCATGTCTCATTGTTAACCCCGATGGCACGACCTAACACAATGTGACACATACTAGAAGAAGTAACATGACAAGTTAGATCAGGCCAACAATGCTGCACAAGACAAATATGACATCTCATCTGAAACCAATCCTGCTTTAGCAAATTCTACCTCAAAGGGCACAGCACTTTTGTCTACATCCTTCAAGCCTTTTGGTGATATGAGAGCCACATAAAGGCAACATCTTGCACAAGCACAGAAGTAAGCAGTGTCCAGGCAGTGACAGAAGGTAATCGTTCAGAGGTGATATGCCCAAGAAATCAGCTGGATAAGCAGCGGTTAGGTGGTGACCATGAAGATGAGCCATCTTTCTCTCTCCTACAGCACTTCGTCTGTAGGACTGAGTTGCGTTCAGAGCAGTTGCATTCTTCCTCAAACAGATCTAACGGGATGGATTCAGTTGAGAAAGCATTAATCTATTCCTAATATGTCACTGCAGAAAACTTTCCAACTTGGTTTGAATTTATTTATTCATGCAACTAATATACTTCCCATAAAGGCAGTCCTAGTTTGCAGTCCCACCAACAGTGTAGGAGTAAGCAGTATTCCCTGCTCTTTGTAGCCACACAAGCTCAATTGCTTTGGGACCTTGAAATAAGGGCCACTCTTATTGGGGTTACGTGATATCTCAAAGTAGTTTTGATTTGCACAATCTCTAATAATTAGAGATGATGAACATTTTTCATGATTTTGTTGGCCATTCATCTGTCTTCCTGAGAAAAGATTATTTTCATGTCTCTTGCCCAGATTTTAATGGAGTTGTTTCCTCTTTTTTTTGTTCATTTGCTCGAGTTGTTTGTAGATTCTGCTTATTCACTCTTTGTCATATTCGCAGCATGCAAATATTTTCTCCCACTTTGAAGGTTGTCTCTTTGCTGTGTTGATTGTGTCCTCAGCTGTGCAGGAAATTTGAACTTGACCCAATCCTATGTCTTTATTTTTATTGTTGCTGTGAACAGGTACAATAGATGGTTGAATGGTACATTTCCTGGGTGAAGGTCACACCTACCATCATACTTTACGTTACAAATGCAAACAATGTAACCTAATCATATGTGCCCTCCTAGTAATCTCAAATTTTGAAAACACCAATACATGCCTTTATATAGATAAATGCCAGGGGTCCAGTAAAAAATTATAGAAGACATCCTAAGAACTTCCAACCAAAGAAAAGTTGGTGCAGAAACATATTTACAAATTGTTGGAAAGGGTTATAGAGAACGTGAGGTGGGCTGCGCAGAGATCAGAAAGTTGTGGAAGGAACCTAACCACCTCCTCCAGAAACGAGGGAAGCAAAAATGAGAAAGTAGTTTAATTCCTTATCCCAACCTACAAATGATATTCTGGCCAATATTTTTCATCATTTTTCTGATACTTCTGATGGTGTGATATAATCATAGTCTAACTGGTAAAGACACCCCCCAAAAATAGTTTGCAGTCTTCCAATCCCTGTAATACAGAGCAAATAACAGGGTAGGGATTGAAGTTTAGTATAAGGAAGCAATATTTAAAATATTATGCTTTACTTATTGTAATATAAGAAGAAGAACAAAGCAAGAATATGAATGCACACATATGTACACAAACATATACATACGTATATGTAAATAAATAAGTGCAATAAATGGTGGTAATATGCTAGAGATAATTATAAGTGTGTGTTTAATCCTATCTATGTTTGTATAATATATCTTGAACTGCACAATAACATGGATATGAACTTTTACAGTGGGATTCAGAGAATGAAATGCTTTTTAAAGATAGGACATATTTAGCTACAGTGCACATCAAATATTTGAATATGGCCTATAATTTTATCTCATTTGGAAAAGGTTTTGCAAATAATATTAGTACTCTAGTTATTCACAATTTGGAATGGATTTGAAATACTGTGTTAAAACTGATATTTCGCTACTCACTATCTTCTCCATTGTTACATAATAAATATTTGATATTTGAATTAAATTTTGACCCTGATACCCATGAAACAGAGCCACATACATTTACTATGTTATTACAAATCTTATTTAAAAAACTACAGTTCTCTGTACAGAGCAACATAAAGTACAAAAAAACAAATTATGAAAAATTAAAGAATTTACAGCCTGATCCTCAAAAGAATTTTCTACAGCAAGCTCTTTTGTTTTTCTTCATGGCACAGAAATGCCTCATTATATTGATCATCACTGGGAAGTGAGGTGTTCTACTTAGCTGTTATTTCACGTAAGTAAAGACTACCTTTTTAATTAATTTATAATCATCACAATATTTTAAAAGTAACATTTATTGTTTCCTGCATTCAAAATTAATACATGACAGAGGAGTTGGATCAAGATTGCAAACTGAACTCCCCCCCCCTTTTTTAACTTTCTTCCTACTAAAATTAAACTGAAATTATGGAAGACTATTAAGAAAGAATACTTTTATATGAGCACAAGAAAATATTAAAGGATACAAAGCATGAACTTTTAGGAGATTTTGGAGGAGAGAGAAAGTTGGGCTAAATTTTTAAAGGAATCGAAGCGTGGAAAATTGCCAAATAACAATACTAAAAATTCTCCTTTCATATCAAATTGAGAAAAATCCAAACTTTATGACAGCAAATACAAAAGCAGTAGAAACCTATAGTATAATAAAGTTATTGAGGTAGGTGCTTATGCCTCAGTGAGGGGGGCACCAGTCCCATATACCAAGGGTGGTGGGTTCAAACCTGGCCCTGGCCAAAATGCAACAACAACAACAAAAATAGCTGGGAGTTGTGACAGATGCCTGTAGTCCCATTTACTCAGGAGGCTGAGGCAAGACAATCGCCTAAGCCCAAGAGCTGGAGGTTGCTGTGAGCTGTAACACCACATCACTCTATCGACGGGGGCAAATTGAGAATCTGTTAAAAAAATAAATACATGAAGTTATTGAATTTGGATTAGCTGAGCAATTTGACTGTTTTTACCTCTCCTGATTTTATGTCTTTTTTCTTTATTTTGTTTGTGTGTTTTAATTTTATTGAGAAGTCAACATTGATGCTGAGATTTTGTCTGCTTCCTAGAATAAATTTGTTTAATGCTAGGTTACCCTTTATTTTTTTTTTATTTATTTATTTTTATTGAGTCATAGCTGTGTACAATAATTCAGTCAAGAAGTACAGTGTGTGGGCTTCACATACAATTGGAGATATTTTCATCAACCTGATTAATATAACATTCATGATATTTTCTCATTTACTATGTGAAAACAATTT
>CAUYRH010069815.1:0-27412 GCA_963574655.1 Perodicticus potto | reverse complement strand
TCAATCAGGTTGATAAAAATATCTCAGATTGTATGTGAAACCCGCACACTGTACCCCATGATTGAATTATTGTACACAGCTATGATTCAATAAAAAAAAGAAGAAAAAAAAACAAATAAAAAATGAAACATGACATAATTAAACAAAATAATTCTCCAGTAAGTAAATGACCCAAAATAAAAGGACAGCTATAAATTTACTGAAAAGGAATTCTAAATAATTATTTTAAAGAGCCTAACAAAGATACAAGAGAATACAAATACAGAACTCAGTAATATCAGGAAGACAATAAATAAAAATTTAGAAACTCAACAAAAAAGGAAAGAAATCAAAGAACCAAACATAAATCCTAGAGCTAAAGTATACTATGAATGAAATGAAAAAATGCAATAGAGAGCATCAATAGCAAGAATTAATTAAGCAGAAGAATTTGCAAACTTAAAGACAGATCTTTTGAAATTATGTAGTCAGAGAAGGAAAAAATAACCAATAAAATAAATAAAGGCTAAGGGACATATGGGACACCTTTAAGCAAACAAATACACACACTATGGAAGTTCTGAGAGGAAGAGAGATAAAAGAATAGGAAATCTTATTTTTAAAAAATGATGATGATAACTCCCTCAAACTGGTGAAAGTAAGGTATTTCTTTCTTTATTCTATTTTTTCGATAGCTAAATCCTGAAATGTTCCAAAATCCAAAATTTTTGAGTATAGGCATAACACTCAAGGCAATGCTCACTGGAATATTTTTAATTTTTGGATGAGAAATGCTGAACTAATAAGTATTATACAAATCCTCCAAAATCTGAAAAATTACTTCTGGTCCAAAGCATATTACATAAGGGATACTTTGGGGTTTGTTTGTCTCTTCCAAAATTCATGTTGAAATTTGATCCCCAACGTGTCAACAGTGGAAGATGAGGCCTACTAGAAGGAGTTTGGGTCATAGATCCCTCATATGTGGTTTGGTATCAATTCCATAAAAGTGAGTGAGTTCTCACTCTGGCAAAAACAATTAGTTGTTGCAAAAGGAATTAGTCCTGTAAGAGTGGACTTCTATAAAGCCAGCACACGCCCTAGGTTCTGCCTCTTTGCAAGTGTTTGCTTTTCTCTTTGACTCGTCATCATGTTATGACACAGCACAAAAGCTCTTGCCAGAAGCAAGACCATGCTCTTGAACTTCCCTGCCTGCAGAACCATGAGCTAAGTAAACCACTTTTTTAAAAAAATTACCTAGTATTAGGTATTCTTTTGTAGCAATACAAACTAGACTAAAACAATAACCAACTGTATAAATATCCAGGTACAGGAATCTCAAAATATCTCCAATAAAATTTATTCTAAACAAGATTACACTAAGTCATAATCAAACTGTCAAAAGTCAAAGAAAAGGAAACTTTTGAGAACAATGAGAGAAAAAAAAAATCACACATATAAAGGAAGCTCCATAAGGTTATCAGTGAATTTTGAAGCAGAAACATTGCAGCCTGTGGAAAAATGTAAAGATACATTCGACGTACTGAAAGAAAACAGTTGCCAACCAAGAATACTATACCTGACAAAGCTGCATTTCAGAAATGGGAAAAAATTTCCTAGACAACTAAAAACTGAAGGAGTTTATCACCACTAGAATGACCTCATGAGAAATGATAAAGGGAGTCTTACAAGTAGAAATGAAAGGACACTAATTATAATCAAGAAAACATATAAAAGTAGAAAATTTCTGGTGAAAGTAAGGATATAGTCAAATTCAGAATACTCTAACACTATAATGATACTATGTAAACCACGTGTAACTCTTGTTTAAATGTTAAATAACAAAATAAAAATATATACAATTATACTATTTTCTTTATGGCCACACAATATAAAAAGATGTAAATTGTGGCATTAAAAACATAAAATATTGGGTGGTGTGATCAAAAGTGTATAAGTTTTGTATGAAATTAACTTGTCAGCTCACAACACACTGGTATAACTATAAAATATTTTCTATAAGCTAATTGGTAACTGCAAAGTGAAATAGTCAATAGTCAAAAGGTAAAGGAATCAAAGCATACCTCTCCAAATTATCAAATCACAACGGAAGACAGCAAGAAAGATTAAAAAAAAAAAAAAAGGAACAATTACCCAAAATGTCAATAGTAAATCCTTACCTATAATTACTTTAAATGCAAATAGTTTATATTTGTCAATCAAAAAGACATAGAACTAAACAAATTTTTTAAAAGCATTCTATAATAGACATACTCTTATTTGACAATGAGAATGTTACTTTCTTTGCATTACTATTATTATAATTGCTTAATACTACATTGCAGCAATCATCTAATTTCTTTTCTGAATGTATTTATCTTCATTTGTTCTTTGCAAGGTTTTTATTTCTAGTCCTTACCTTAAACATTGTTATTGTTGTTAAATTGTAAGCCTTTTTAATTTTGTGAAGGCAAAAAGTGGAAATCTAATTAACACATGTATATGTTAAAATAAAAAAAATTAAAAAGAATGAACTACATGCCAACTTCAAGTGATTTGCTTTACATTTAAGGACACACAAAGACTAAAACTGAAACAAGGATAAAAGATATTCTATGACAATGGCAACCAAAGGAGTACAAGTTTGACTTTACTTTTATCAAAATGAGCATCAAGTTATAAACTTTAACAAGAGACAAAGGAGGTTGTTATATTATAACTTGGTGAATATATAAAGAAGACATAACAACAGTAAATATATATAAGCACATAAATAAACAAAACAAATATTAACAGACAGGAAAGGCGAAATGAACAAAAACAATAATAGTAAACGACTTTGATTCCTCATTTCAACAATGGATAAAACATCTGAACAGAAAATCAATGTGGAGGAGAAGGTGCAGCAAGATGGCCGAATTCAACACTCCAGCATTTGTCCTTCCACCAGAATACTAAATTCAATAACTGTCCACCTAAGAAAGCACTGTCAGAAGAACCAAAATGAGCTAAGAGCTCATAGTCCCTGGTTTTAATATATAAAGAAAAGAGATACTGAATGGGCAGGAAAGGGTTCTGTTGTCTACATGACCCCACCCTCACCCCCTGGCAGTGCCATAACAGAGCCAAGTGGAGAGAGAATCTCCATGACCAGGGGAAGAAAACTAAAGTGATTATGGGACTTTGCATTAGAACTCAGGGTTACCCTGGCACAGGGTAACAGTACACAGCAGAATTCACCTAACAACCATGGAAGGAGCCATTAGACTGATCTGACCAGAGGAAAATTCTCCACCCCAGCAGTAGAAACTTGATTTCTGGCTAATTCTACCACTAGCAGAGAAAAGTAGCTTGAAGCCCAGAACAAATTTGAAAGGTAGTCAAGCCACAAAGTCTGCAGTCCTTCACAAAGTCCTATAGCTATGCTGGTTTGGAGCCAAGGGATGGAATCAACCTCAAGTGCCCATCAACAGATGAACAGATAAAGAAAATGTGGCACACATACAGAAGAGAATATTATGCAGTCATAATAAAGAATGAATTCCTGAGCAAACCTGCTAATGCCTTGATCTTCAACTTCCAGCCTCCAGACCTAGGACACAATAAGTACACATTTTTTTAAAGAGAGGGAGCAAGATGGTGGCTGAGTAACAGCTTCTTTGCAACTAGGCATGGTGATATTGGGGAGAAAAGACTCTAGGAATCTCTGGCTTGTGGGCTCTGCCCAAAAATATCCCTTTGGGGACACAGGGAGACAGTGAGAGACTTCTGAACCCCAGGAAGAGGACAAATGCAGTGGAGAAGTGGCAGGTTGTAGGGGCACAGTCATCTGCCCTTGTAAGGTCAATCAGTCTCCCATTTTGTGAAGGCAAGTTTAAAGTCTTTTGTGAGTTAGAAAGGAAAAATCCTGGTGGGATTTTCCAGGCTACTCCCTTAAGAGGATTAACTGCCTCCAAATGGTCGGTTAAAGGATTATTACTTAACATAAGAATAACCTTGGTAAAGTAGTTATCAGTTAAGCCACTTCAACCTTAGCCGATAAGGATAGTTTTACATAAATGTTTATCAGTTAGTCCAGTTTATCCATAGACCTGTAAGTAACAGGTGGTAAAAGGCCTGGGGTCAGGTTTAAGTCATGTGTTTATTGATTAAGTCATGTGCTTGTTGATTAAGTTACGTGCCTATATAAGCCTTGTTGGAAGAAATAAATTTGCTGAAATGCCTGAGCAAGCTTCAGCCGCTGAACTGCCTGAGCCAGCGTCAGCCATCAATCATTCCGTCTGTGGTGCTGCCTCTGCGTCATTGATCAGGGGGGCTGGGTGGCAGCAACAGGCATCAATTTAAGAGCAAAAATGGTTGAACTCACCGTACCTATCTATGTCATCATTCCAGCCTTACCACCTTCTGGGTACTGAGCTCCCTGTAGGACAGGACAGGCCTGAAAACCAAGGCGTTTTGGATATTCTTCTGTGGGCAGTGAGTAAAGAGGAGTTTTCAAAGAGACAAACTTTTTTTCAGTCAAGCAGGAGGGCCTGGTGCCAGGGGGCTTTATTGGGAGGAAGCACTTAGATTTAACAAATATAGACACACCATTAGAGGAGTTAAAAAGGTACAGCAATGACATGTTCTACTTCAATCACTTGTGCTACAGCTACCAAACATCTACAAAAGATTTTTCGGGTGGTTCCCGCTGTGGTTGTAGCCAGTTAGGACGTTGAGTGGGACCTAGATCTAGACCCGGAGGCTGATCTGGAAGCAGACCTGGATTCAGATTTGGACCAAGATCGGGTTTTTGAAGCTGACTTTGATCTGGAGCTTGATTCTGACGGAAGGTTTAGTTTCAATTTAAATTCGTTCTTGACCTAGGTCGGGTCTCCTGATTGGTGCCAGAATCCTCGCTCTCCCCTGGGCCTTCCATCTGGCCAGACCCAGACTTGGTGTGTTCGCGCTCCTTTGACACTGAGTGGGAGGGCGACCACCGAGCGGTCAGTGTCTTCCTTCTTTTTCTTCTGCTGCCTGCCTTGCTGTCTCACTTGCTGCCCTGCTTCCTGCTCCTCTCGCTCTTGCTTCGGCTGCGGCTCTGACTGCAGCTGCGGCTTTTGCTCCAGGAGCGGGAGCCCAACCCGGACAGGGATCTGCTCTTAGAATGACCGCTTTTGCTGCTGTGCTTGGGCTTCTGCTTTTACGGGAATGACTGCTTCGAGAGCGAGACCTTGAATGGCTCCAGCTCCTGGATTAGATGGTTCCTCATCTGGAACCTGGCTTGTCTTCAACTCATCTGATTTTCCTGCCATTGACTTCAGTCCTGTCCAGCTTTTCCAAAGCTCTTTTCATATCAGAATAAGATACAAATTCAATCACCCCTTCATTTTTGTGCCCCTTGTGAGCATCTGCTTAAGTCACTTCTCCTTCCCAAAGCATATAATCCTTCAGGTCTTGCCAGCTGCACCGACTTGACAAATTCTCCACAATAAGCCTGTACTCTGTGCGGGTAGGAGGGCCATCTTTATCTCGGCCACTTCTTCTATAACTATTTCCACTGCGTCCAGACCGTAACTGCCATCTCGATTTCAGCCACGGGCATGCTCATCAATTACTGGCTCACCACAAAGGTCTTTGCCATTCAGTTCATAAACAGCATCATCTACATCACACAGATCATCAAACTCCACAAAACCATGTCCGTTTTTAAGATCCACTTCCAGGATCTTTCCATAGCCCTTAAAGAAGCGATTCACATCGCACTCCCGGGTAGCTCAGGCAGATGATGTACACCCGCAGCATGGGCACCAGCCCCCCTTAGGCAGTGGCAGCAACTGGCATCACCTTTTTAACATATAATTAACCAAGTACATACTCACCAACCACATTAGTGCTTGACATATCTTAGTGGCATTCAGATGAAAATTACTCCTGAAAATAGAAGAAGCTGTGGTGTTAAATATGCCACAAATGTGCTTCAAGATTTTAGGGAAAAAATAAAATGGGAAATTTTATCTTTTGTTCAAGAGGTAAAATAAAAGGGGCTATCAGATAAAAAACAACTGCTGTCATAAGGAGTGCTCCCATTTAGCCTATAATTGACCTTTAAATGACAAGAAAAAATCACTAGAAAATGTTCTTTAAAATTGAGCCAACAATTGAACAACTTGTCATCATTTGAAGGGGAAAAAAAGGCCAAAACCATAAAAAGCACCTGTGACTCAGATGTTCGATGACTTCCTGGAGGAAGAACATGCCCACCTCTCTGGTTTGCCTCCCATTAAACAGCTGTCCCATACGACGTGCATGAAGAGACTTTGCAAAAGATAATCCCCATTATAATAACACTTTGCCTGCCCATAGCACTTCAGTATTTTCAAACATCTTGGTTGTGGAGTTACATCCAGACCTAATAAACCTTGTTACAGTGCCTTTTACTAAGAGAAGTAACTTCTCCCCCTCCAGCCAGTTTTGTACCAGAGTCTAGGCAACAAGTATCAGCTGGAAGCCCCAGAATAGATTCCAATTTTAACATTAGCTGGAGGTTCTTTTTAACTAGCTAATAGAGAAACAGAGCATTAATTAAGAATGACTGAAGCCATGTCATGGACTAAACCTTATTTGATTATTAGAATTTATATAAACATCATTGTAATTCAACAAATATCGGATAGTATAAGTGGTACTTTTTGATCTTAACCTCTAATCCCTCCCTTCTAAGGGAGTTGTGAGAGGCATCCTTGGTTCTTTGGTGAACATGTGTGGCTCTTTGGAGATTACCAGTAGTGTTTCTTTGGCGATCCAGCAATGTTTCGAGAATTGGGCCTGGACAATCTTTCTGTTTCTTGGGATGTTAATTTAACATGAAAGAGTTAAAGCCAGGAAGCTGTTCCCTTGCCACCTCACATTTTGTGATTCATTTTCCTCCCAACAGTGCTTATTCTACAATTTCCACTTCATTAGCTATTTCCCTGATTGAAAGAATGGAGAATTGGGCAGCACCTGTGGCTCAAAGAAGTGGGGCGCCAGCTCCATATACCGGAGGTGGTGGGTTCAAACCCAGTCCTGGCCAAAAACTGCAAAAAAAAAAAATGGAGAATTCATGGGTTTGGTTTTCTGCTAAGTATTGTTGGTTTTAAACCATTGATCCCAAGCTGGAGACCTGCAGCCCTCTTGATACACCTAAGCACAGTTAGGATCCTCTTGGTTGTCTGTATTCAAAGTCTTTCCTAAACCACTGCTTCTCTGGGCTAATGTTTTTCTTTTCTGGATAAATGTGGTCATTGTCCCAGCTGCTATAGAAGCAAGCTTTATTTATTTATTTATTTTTTGTTCATTTGTTTTTTTTAAGCAAGCTTTATTTAGAGAGAATTTTATTAACAATCACTTATATAACACTAGGCACTACTCGGGGAGTATTATAAAGATTAACTCTTTAAATATTCATAATGATACTAGGAGGTAAGTAGTATGATTGTCTTCACTTTATTTATATGGAAATAGTCATAAAGAAGTTAAAGAAGTTAAATAGATTAGATTTCATTAACTAGCTTTAGTTTTTTTTTTGTTTGTTTCTTTTTTTGAGACAGAGCCTCAAGCTGTCACCCTGGATAGGGTGCCGTGGCATCTCAGCTCACAGCAACCTCCAAATCCTGGGCTCAAGCGAGTCTCCTGCCTCCGCCTCCCAAGTAACTGGGACCACAGGCGCCCGCCACAACACCCGGCCATTTTTTTGGTTGCAACCGTCACTGTTGTTTGGCGGGCCCAGGCTGGATTCGAACCCGCCAGCTCAGGTGTACGTGGCTGGCGCCTTAGCCGGTTGAGCCACAGGCGCCAAGCCAACTAACTTTAGTTTTAATAGAAAGATTAAATTGACAAAAAAACCAGAACGCATCATAAAATTAAGCAGGCTAGGTACCTTACTGAAGCAGTCCTTGTAAGTGGTGTGTGAGAAATAGCACAGTGCTTGCTTTGGCAGCACATATACTAAAATTGGAGAAATAGCACAGACTCTGGAATTACATATCTGAGTTCATTCTTTTACTTGAGAATATCAAGGGCACTTACTTCAGCGCCTGACATTTAGGTGTTTAGTGACGTACTAAGTATTTCTGTTGTTGATGTGATAATCAGAGTAGCATTGCAGGCTTCCCTACAGACCCCGAATAGCAGTCCCTTAGTGATTGTGGACCATGCTAGTATCGGCTTCCATAGCCCCTCCACTCTTCACCCCTGCTCTCTCTCCTCCCTCCACCCCCATACCTGGCCCCTTATCTGTTAGATTCTGTGAGTTCTGGATGCACAGAAGGAGAATCAAGTAAGATTTCAGAGAACAGTCTGATGGCAAAGGCTGCTTCAAGCCAGTGTGTTCTGAACATTCTTCTTCAGCCTGACTCATCCCGACAGGCTTGTTACTGAGATTGCATTTGGGGGCTAAAGCAGCTGGTATTTCAAAGGAGCTGCAGTTCAAAGTAGAATAATTGAAAATTGTCTCTTTTTCAACATAGCAGAGCCCTTAAGTGGACTGGAACAGAGATGGGCAGCTGTGTGTTCACCTAGGCAAACTCTGTAGGCTAAGTGGTGAGAAGAAAGATGCTGACCCATGAGAGCAGCCACTGTGTGCCATAGTGACTCCTGCCAAGTCCTGTTCAGGGGCCACAGTGGCTCCACTCAGACCATCCCTGTCCTAGAAATCATACATTCTGTGGCACAGTGTGATGGTGCAAACAAACAGTGATATTATTAAAAAGATAATGTTCTCTGTACAGGAAACTTGTGTTAACAGGAAGCCCAGAATTTTCCTTTAGCAGAACCTCCAAAATGAAGGGATTGAGGCTTTTCCACCCTGTTTCTGTTCATTGGGTCCCTGTGCTCTGCACCAGACAGATCTGGGTTTAAATGCTGTGTTAGATAATTATTCTCTATGTGATCCCAGACAAGTAATTCAACCCTTTTGAACTTGGAAATTACAATACTTTCCTCAAAAGATTACTCTAAAGGAAAAGAGAGATACAGCATATATAAATTACTTAGCAGTGTCTTAGCTGCAATAACCGGGAGCTATTGCTATGTTGTTTTCATTTTGAGGTTCCTAAATAGATAACTTCCTTTACCTTTTAAAATATTTAGCACAGTATTATTGCTTATGTGCATGAAGGCATTTTCTTAATGTGTAGTATATCTTTTTTAGTTTAGCAAAAATAATTTAATTTTTGTTATTAATTCCCATAGTTTTTTTCCTAGCATTGACTTAAGTCAGTTAAAGATATTACTTCTTGGTAATCAACAAATGAGAAGACTTAGCTGCCTTCTAAAAGATTTCACAGGACTGATCAGTGAATGTACAAGAATATTAAGACTCGGGTCATCTTTTAATAACTTTAGGTGTGTATTACTTTTAAGTTTTAATGTCCCTAGGAACTAAAATGTATATTTGTATGGTATATTTGTAAAATGTATATTTGTATCTCATACAAATTTCATTTTTTCTTCTGCTCAAAATGTGTAATCATCAAGTTAAGTTAACATACGGCTAATATTTTTTAACGCGACACTACGATTATCTTCTTTAACATTTAACATGCAATTTCTTAAATGTACTGTGTAATAATAAAATTATACAAAAAGAATTAAGAATGAGATAACAAATACTTATGGATCCTTCACCCAGATTATGAACTAAAATATTACCGGTTCCTGGAAGCCCCTGAGTACTCTTCTTTAATTGCATTTTCCTTCCTTCTCCTAGAAATAACCACTATTTTGCACATAGCACTTTTATTCATTAATTTTTTCATACTTTTATTATGAATATACAAATCCTCAAACAATATATAATATTTGGCTTATTTGTCACCTTTATGCAATTGGTAATATGCTCTGTACATAGTATATCATTTGTGAAACTTGAATATTTGCTCAATTTTGTCCAATTTGTCCATGATGACATGCACAATTCATTAATGTGACAGAGAGAGTGTTCAACAAATACTCCATATGCTCCTTGTATTTCCCAGCCTCCTCTGCAGGTGGGTTGAAGCTGTAGAGTTGGTTCTGGACAGTGGACTCAGCAGAAGTTTCATATCTCATGTTAAAGTCAAGGCAGCTAATGAGAATGCCTTCTTTCTCTTTTCTCCTTCAACAATATGTGGAAGGCCTTGTGTTCAGATTATACGGCTGTAAGATGGTGAGATCTTCATTAGCCTTGTTTTCTGGGTGGTTTTGCAGAACAGATCCTCCTGCCAAGTCACACTGAACATGTAACATGGGTAAAAAATAATCTTTTGTGGTTTTAAGCCAAAATTTGGAGGTTAATATATTAAAATGTATACTCTAGTGAGTAATGTAGCCGTTTGTAATGCTGTGCAGTATTCCATTGTGGATGGAATATACCACAATTTCTGTTTTTCTGTTAATGGATGTTTAAGTTGTTTCTTATTTTTAGCTATTACAAAACAATGGCAACAATGAAGGAGACTGAGCACCAGGCTTGTAGAATCAGTCACCAGTTCTTGAGGGAGGCTCTGGGAGTGGGACAATCTCCTAGCTAGCATGGAGATGTTTTGCAGCCTGGAGACAAGCCCTCAAGCAACAGCGTGCATTAATAAGATCAGTCACTCGTTAGCAAGCAGGCATTGAACCTTGGACATTTGTGGTGCAACAGGGTGGGAGTCACATTAATAAGATCAGTCACTCGTTAGCAAGCAGGCATTGAACCTTGGACATTTGTGGTGCAACAGGGTGGGAGTCAAGCTGTGGGGAAAGAACATGTAGCGATCATTAAGCACATAGCCCCTGTACGTGGGCCCCCCACACCTATTGTATAATGCCTCAGTAAAAGGCCACAGCAGAGGTTATTCAGGGCTTTCCCTGGAATACGAGAAGCCCACCCCTTGCAAGCATGTACTTCTAATTTATGTCCCAGCTATTTTCACGTGGTGATGGGGTGCCACAGTGGCACCCAGACAACAAGACATTCATTCTTACATATTTCTCTTATATAAACATGTAAGAGCTTTTGCTAAGACTGACTTTTAAGTTGTGGAGTATTTCATTTTACTAGATATAACCCAACTGTTCTCCAATAGGACTATAGCAATTTAAATTCTCACAATCAGTATAAGAGTTCCCATTTTGTCACAATTGGTATTACAATGTATTTTTAATTTTTATAAATATAATATATAAAATAATGTTTTTAGCTATATTTACCTTATATAAATGCAAGTTAAGGTCTGATTTGCATTTTATTTTATAAGTAAAATTACATATCTTTAAATATATATTTCTTAGCCATTTATATTCCCTATGATGAGTTGCCTATCTGTAAACTATTCATTTTTCTATTTAATTTTTCTATTTTTTTCTTTTCCATAATGAAAAGTAGAAGTTCACATAGGTGGCCCACCTCAGCAGTGGTTCCTTCCAACAATGTACAGATCTCACACAACTACCTCCCAGCATCAGAGGGAGGAACTGGCACTGGGCCCTGTATCACCATTACCACAGAAAAGCTAGATCCATGCTCACCAGCAGAGGGAAGCAGCACAGTTACTCCTTCACCTTATATGTAAATAGAATTGGTGCTTATTGTTAACCTTTTAATACATGTGTCCATGCCTGAGGTCATTATTTGAACCTTAAATTTTTGGTTGCTTGCTTTCATTGTTTGTTTAACTTACTTTTTAAAGAAAATTTAAAAACTTGTCAATGTATAAAACTCTGTAATCCCCCATCCACCCCCCACACCTTAGACCTTTTAAAATATTATTTCTGCTCACCATTATGTCCAGTTCTTCTCCTCCTTCTAGGCACATGGAAAGAGGCTCATCTTCTTGAGGTTGGGTGTGGCCATATGATTTCTTGGGCCAATAAAACATGAGCGTAAGGAAGAGAGGGGGAGGAGGAAGATGGCCTACTGGAGCCAGCTTGTGACAGAAGCTCCCGTCCAGAGGGAAGGGTAATGACCAGAAAGTACCCAATAAAGCTGAAAACCGGGAGCTGAACTGAGAGAAAAGAGTGATAACTGCACGTCACCTCTGCTGAGGCAAGCTGCAACTCCAAGGAAGCAAATTACAAGTACAAAACTCATCCCAAGGAAAAAGATAGTCCGTCCCCTCCCCCAAGAGTTTGTTTTTGTTTTTTATTTGCTTGCTGTGGGATCTCTACAAGTGAGCAGAGAACTGAGGACCCCGTGTGTCACCTCATGGCAGCAAGAGGGACCCTGGTGGGAGCCTGGGCATGGAAGTTGAACAAACGTTTTCCTAGCCATTTTGAACTCCCAGTCTACCCTTCCCCACTAGCCTGGCGATCCAGAAGCCTAACCCCTGCAGAGACTGGAATGTCTGCAGTTTATTGCTAGGACCCAGCATTGCAAGGGCTATGGTAATGAAGTAGTGCTGCAACAGTGAGCCCAGTAGTAGTGCAGACAAACAAAGGGGGGAGGCTGTTGGGCTTGGCTCTGTGAAAGCGTGGGCCTGCATCAGCCAACCTGGCCTGCGGGAGTCACGCAACCCATGCCACCACCCCGGCCTGCAGGAGGCGCCCCAGCCCGTAGGAGCCACCCTGACCACCACCCGAGCCCACAGGAAGCACAGGAACCACGGGAGCTACGGGAGCTGCCTCAGAGCTGTGCAGAGACACTACCCACAAATCTTCAGTGATAGTAGAGCATCCCACCAGGGTCTGATTTTGGAGAGACACCTCCCCAACTCTGAGGACTACGAGAGGGAGCCAGACCTCACCCTGTAGGGATACCAGAGTTGCAGAGGGGCCGGAGCAAAGGAGCAGTGGCTGAGGAAGAAAAACATTTCTGGACTTGTTATCCTCAGGTTTAGACTCATCTCAGGTGGAACAGACCCACATTACCATTGAGTACCTGAGACAGGCAGGCTTCACCTCCCTCTGCCGGCTGGTGGCAGAGGGTGGTGGCCAGGCCAAGGAGGCATTGACTTTCCTTTCACTCTGGCAAGGGCAAAACCTTGACACATTTGCTAATTGGAGGGAGCTGGGCCACAGTCCTGTGGGGTTACCAGTGACTAGGGGTGAAGAAGGTACAAGGTGGGAAAAGAGACACCAGCCCCCCTGGTCCATCTCTTCTACTGGGCAGGCCTTTAAGACTCCATGGAGCACACTTGAGCTGCCAGTAGACCCCTGCTATCTAGCTGCTGGAGACCTTTTGAACTCTCCCACTTGAGAGTTGGTTCTGAATGGGACAATTGGTTTGGAACTCTTGACCTGGGCCAATCACCAGAAGACCCTTCAAGATGGTACCCTGGTTGTGTTGTAGTGGGAAGATTTGATTTTCCTCTTCCAGTTGCTGCCCGTGGTGGGCAGTATGTCTTAGTTGCTTATATTTCTCCATAGCTGATACAACAACTCAGAGTCACTGATGGACTAGAATTGGACAGAGACCAGCTGAATACAAGACACCACACCAAGCAGGTCCCCAGAGTCTCAGGCTGTAGTACTGTATGGGAACTTTGCAAAGCTGTAGAAGAAAAGTTGTAGTCACCAGTCCCAGCTCTTTGGCAAAGGGCTGGTTAATCACAACTCCAGGAGCCCCCAGTCCAATTTCACCTCACCTGCTCATCTAGCCAAATGGTGAAAAATACTCATGGGGCAGAATCAGCAGAAAAACTCTGGCAACATGAATAATCAGAGTAGATCATCTCCCCCAAGAAATGACAAAACAGACACACCTGAACATCCATTCATAACCAAATAACTGAGATGTCAGAAATCCAGTTTAGAATTTGGATGGCAAATAAGATTAACAGAGTGGAAGTATAGTTGGAATTAGAAATTCTAGGAATACTTCAAAAGTTGTCTCAAGAATTCTCTGAATTCAAAGACAAAAAACACCAAAAATTTTGACACATTGAGAAAAGAATTTGCAGCCCTCCAAGATATGAAAAATACAATAGAATCCCTCAGTAACAGAATGGAGCAGGCAGAAGAAAGGATTTATGACATTAAAGACAAAGCTTTTGAACAGTCCCAAACACCCAAAGAGGAAGAGAAGTGGAAAGCAAAAACGGATCATTCCCTCAGAGAGCTGTGGGACAACTCCAAAAAAGCAAACATTCACCTTATAGGAATTCCTGAAGGTGACGAGGTTGTTCCAAAAGGCACAGATGCTCTACTTCAAGAGATAATCTAGGAGAACTTCCCAAACATGGCAACAGATACTGAACTTCAGATAGCAGTTTCAGAACTCCAACACAACTCAATCCAAATAAAGCATCTCCCAGACAAATTATAATTAACTTCACCAAAGTTAATATGAAGGAGAAAATTCTGCAAGCAGCCAGACGTAAGAAAACTATAACCTACAAGGGGAAGAATATTAGAATGACTACAGATCTCTCTGCTGAAATTTTTCAAGCCAGAAGAGGATGGTCATTGACCATCAACCTCTTAAAACAAAACAACTTTCAACCCAGGATCTTGTATCCAGCAAAACTGAGTTTCATTTATGATGAAGAAATTAAATACTTTAATGACATTCACATGTTAAAGAAATTTGCCATAACTAAACCATCTCTCCAGCATATTCTCAGACCCATCCTCCACAATGACTAGCACAATGCTCTACAACCAAAGTAAACTCACCCAGAAACTTTTGATCAAATCCCAACATCCACAGTGGCAAAAGGATTAAAAATGTCCACTGGACTTTTGAAAAACTTGACACCCAAAATACTACCAGGCTTACTTACTACTACCACCCTCAACTAGTGTGGATGGCTTAAATTTTCCTCTAAAGATGCACAGGTTGGCTGACTGGATATAAAAAGTCAGACCAGATCAATGAATCAAAAAGTTGCTTTTTTGAAAAGGTCAATAAAATAGATAAACCTTTGGCTAACCTAATCAGAAACAAAAGAGTAAAATTCCTAATTCCATCAATCAGAAATGAGAAAGGCGAAATAATAACAGACTCCTCAGAAATTCAAAAAATTCTTAATGTATATTACAAAAACCTCTATTCTCAGAAATATTAAAATCTGGAAATAGACCAATACTTGGAAGTATGCCACCTTCCTAGACTTAGTCAGAAAGAAGTGGAAATTTTGAACAGGCCTATATCAAGTTCTGAAATAGCATCAACTGTATGAAATCTCCACAATAAAGGAAAGTCTGGGATCAGATGGCTTCATATCAGAATTCTACCAAAGCTTTAAAAAGGAACTTACTTAATAAGGATATTAAGGATATTACTTAATCTTTTCCCAAAACATCAAAAAATAAGGAATACTTCCTAATACATTCTATGAAGCAAATATCACCCTGATCCCTAAACCAGGAAAAGACCCAACAAGAAAAGAAAATTATAGATCAATATCCCTAATGAATATTGATACGAAAATATTCAATAAAATCCTAGCAAACAGCATCCAGCAATACATTAAACAAATTACACACCACAACCACGTGGGTTTTATCCCAGGGTCTCAAGGCTGGTTCAATATACATAAATCTATAAATATAATTCATCACATAAACAAAATAAAAAACAAAGACCATATGATTCTCTCATGCATCAATCTCTTGATGCAGAAAAAAGCTTTTGACAATATCCAGCATCCTTTCATGATCAGAACACTTATGAAAATAGGTATAGAAGGGACATTTCTTAAACTGATAGAGGCCATCTACAGCAAACCCATAGCCAATATTATATTGAATGAAGTAAAATTGAAGTCATTTCCACTCAGATCAGAAACCAGGCAAGGTTGCCCACTGTCTCCACTGCTCTTTAACATTGTGATAGAAGTCTTAGCCATTGCACTTAGGCAAGAGAAGGTGACCAAGTGTATCCATATAGGATCAGAGGAGATTGAACTTTTACTCTTCACAGACAATATGTTTATATACCTGGAAAGCCCCAGGGACTCAACTACAAACTCTTAGAAGTGATCAAGGAATACTATAGCATCTCAGGATACAAAAACAATACTCACAAATCAGTAGATGAAGATGTTAACAAATGGAAAAACATACCATGCTCATGGCTGGGATGAATCAGCATTGTTAAAATGTCCATATTACCCAAAGCAATATACAGATTTAATGCAATGTCTATTAAAGCACCTCAATCATACTTTAAAGATCTATAAAAACTAGTACTCCATTTTATAGGGAAACAGAAAAAAACCTCGAATAGCCAAGACTTTACTCAGAAATAAAAACAAATCAGGCAGAATCACCCTACCAAACTTCAGACTATACTATAAATCTATAGTGATCAAAACAGCATGAAAATAGAGAGGTAGATGCACAAAAATAGAGAGGTAAATGTATGCAACAGAATTGCGAACCAAGAGTTGAACTCAGACATTTATTGTCATTTGATCTTTGATAAGCCTATCAAAATTAATCAGTGGGGGAAAGACATTTAACAAATGGTGCTGAGTGAACTGGATGGCAACCTGTAGAAGACTGAAACTGGACCCACACCTTTCACCTTTAACAAAAATTGACTCTCACTGGATAAAAGACTTAAACTTAAAACATGAAACTATAAAGATTCTTGGAGAGAGTGCAGGGGAAACACTTGAAGAAATTGGCCTGGGAGAATACTTTATGAGCAGGACAATTGAAGCAACACCAAAAATACATTACTGGGATCTAATCAAACTAAAAAGCTTCTGCACTGCCAAGAACATAGCGAGTAAAGCAAGTAGACAGCCCTCAGAATGGATATTTGCAAGACCAAGATCTGATAATCAGAATTCACAGAGAACTCAAACTTATCAATAAGAAAAGAACAAGTGATCCCATTTCATTGTTGGCAAGAGACATGAACAGAAACTTCTCTGAAGAAGACAGACACATGGTCTACACTCAGGCATCCTCAAACTACGGCCCACGGACCACATGCAGCCTGCGCAGGACATTTATCTGGCCCCTTCAAAATAAGATAAGTGCAGTGTGCATAGGAATTTGTTCATAGTTCTTTTTTTTTTGCAGTTTTTGGCCGGGGCTGGGTTTAAACCCGCCACCTCCAGCATATGGGGTCCGCACCCTAATCCTTTGAGCCACAGGCATCGCCCTATTCATAGTTTTTTTTTTAAACTATAGTTTGGCCCTCCAACAGTCTAAGGGACAGTAAACTAGCCCCCTGTTTAAAAAGTTTGAGGACCCCTGGACATGAAAAAGTGCTTATCATCTTTAATTATCAGAGAAATGCAAATTAAATCCACTTTGAGACACCATCTAACTCTACTAAGAGTGGCCCACATAACAAAATTCCAAAACTACAGATGTTGGCATGGATGTGTAGAAAAGGGAACACTTCTGCACTGCTGGTGGGAATGCAAGCTAATACATCCCTTTTGGAAAGAAGTATGGAGAATACTCAGGGATCTAAAAGTAGACCTGCTGTTTGATCCTGCAACTCCTCTACTAGGGGTATATCCAAAAGACCAAAAGTCACTTTGTAACAAAGATATTTGCACCAGATTGTTCATTGCAGCTCAGTTCATAATTTCCAAGTCATGGAAGAAGCCCCAGTGCCCATTGACCCATGAATGGTTAACAAATTGTGTATATATATACCATGGAATACTATGCAACTTTAAAAAAAGATGGAGACTTTACCTCTTTTATGTTTACATGGATGGAGCTGGAACATATTATTCTTAGTAAAGTATCTCAAGAATGGAAGAAAAAGTATCCAATATACTCAGTACTTTTATGAAACCAATTTATAATTATGCACATCTTCTTATGAAAGCTAGAACACAACTATACCACAAGATGAATGAGAGAGGTAGAGGGGAGGGGTGGGGGAGGTTTGATAGAGGACGAGCAAATGGTGGGAACACACCTATGGAGCATATTGCAAGGATACAAGTCAAATTTATCAAGAATAGAACATAAATGTCTTAACACAATAATTAAGTAAATGAGGTGAAAGCTATGTTGATTAGTTTGACGTAAGCACTCCAAATTATATAAAAAATCAGATTGTACCCCATAAATGCACAAATGTTTTCATGATCTATGTGTATATGACTTAATAAAAGGAAAAAAAATAACATGAGTGTAAGGGACCCATGTGTCACGTCTGGATAGAAGCATCCAGTTGCCCTTGAGAAGTGCTCCAGAGCCCTCTTCACTTGTCTTGACAGCTGTGAAATCACATGTTGGAATGTTGAAACTTGACATGGAAGATAGGATCCCTGGGGAGGTCCAGAGGCTGGTAACAGATTCTTCATGATTATGAAAGAAATTTTTGATGACTGAAGTCACTAAGAGTTGAGAATTTTTTCTTCCAGTATCTAGCCTGTTACGACCAACACAGCTCCACTGCTTCCCGGCACTGAATTTGCACTAGTTCTTAACCAGGACTTTTCTATCAATATCTTTTATTGACTGGATTCTATTACCTTATAGTTGTGCTGGTTCTGTTATCTTATAATTCAGCTGTCCTGAATTCTTTTGGATTAGAGAATGTTTGATTAATGCCTTTCTACATTCTTAACAACTTGCCTAAGTTGTCTTTTTTTGTTTGTCTTGTACTATACAAATTAAAAGGGTACATCATGGTGTTTGATATACATTGTGATCATATAACAGGCAAATTAAGATATCTGTCATCTTATATAGTTACTTCTGTGGGGGGGGAAGAGTATCTAAATTCTATTCTTAGCAATTTTCCATTATACAATTCAATATTAGCAAGTATAGCTCTCATGTTGTATATTCAGTAAACTTGGGTTACACTTTCTTCCTCTTAGAACACTGCAGATCCTGGCCCATGAATGGCCTTGAATGTTCGTTTGGTGAAATTTCAAGTCAGACTGACTTTTTCCCATTTGGTTCTCAAACATGTCTCTGCCTGGTTGCCTAAAGAATTCTGTCTATATACATGAGGTTGTATCTTCATCACCATAAGTTGCAATGTGGCGATAGTTTTGATTGAAATATATTGTGCCTCTTGGATATGCAAACTCAATCTCTCATTTATTTCAAAGAAATTTCCTGCTATCATACCTCCAAATATATTTTTTGTTTTATTTTTTGCTCACTCGACTTCATAAACAACAGTTATCTTTAGGTTGAGTGCTTCCCACCCGTCTTGAATATCTACTGTGTTCAATTTCTGAAGTCACTTTGTCATTTTCCTATGTATTCATTCTGATTATTATTTCGTGTCTTTTATGTCCATAGTTTGAATTTCAGACTTACCTACTCTGTTCCTTGATGATTCTAATTTATTTAGCAGTTCTGCAGTAGTGGTGTTTTATCTTTAGTTTATTTCTTTAGAGTGTGATCTTCTTTTTATACTATTGTGTTTACTATTTTGTCTTCAGTTTCTTAAGTACTTGCCCTATTGAGTTCTTGTTTCTAGTATGTTTTCCATAATGCAAAATCTTCAAGAGGAACTTGCTTTTTTCTCGGGTTTTCTTGACTTCCAGAGTACATTCTTCATCTCCTTTTTTATATATCTTCTATTTTTCTGCTTTTCTGCCTTACTTATACATTCTTATAATCTTGGCTTTCATCATTCCTTAAGTTTTCTTTCCTTTTATTTTATTTTTTTCTTTGCTGTTTGCATTTGTACAGCTATAATCCTAATTATTTTTACAATGACCTTTTTATTGCAATGAGAAAGATAACATTAAAAGATTTTAAAACATTACCTTTTTTGAGAAAGAGTCTCACTCTGTTGCCTGGGATAGAGTGCATTGGCATCATGATAGCTCAGTGCAACCTCTGGGTTCACACAATCTTCCTGCCTCAGCCTCCCAAGTAGCTAGTACTACAGGCCTATGGCTCCATGCTCAGATGATTATTTTATTTTTTATAGAGACAGGGTCTCACTCTTGCTTAGGCTGGTCTCGAACTCCAGACCTCACCTCAGTCTCCTGTAGTGCTAGGATTACAGGTGTGAGCCACCATGACCTGCCTAAAACATTGTTTTCTGTAAAAAATTTACCAAATATAATTTATTTAAAGATAAATTCTAGAATATGTGTAATGTATATGAGATATATACAGAATCCCTGGATACCAAAATCAACTAAAAATCAAATAAGGTTAACTCTAAATCCTGTTACCTTGTTTATAAGATGCCTGGGATTTTTACATTTTTATGTTCCTGAAATCAGGATGTGTCTTAAAAAAAAAACCAAAATATACTTGCCAGGCACCATGGAAAGAGTAAATTGTAATAATTGTAATAATTTATAATTGTCTGTTCACTTGTAGACTTGGCCTTTTGTAAAAGATATCTGCTCTTGAAATGATTACTTCAACTGTATTAATTGTGCTGGTACCATCTTATGCCATTTTTTATTTAACTTACATTGAATACTTAGCTCTTAAGATGTCTTTATACACCATAAAATGCCACAAGTCAAGGGAAGTTACTGTGTGCTTGAAAAATCCCATGATACACAGGGCTAGTCAGTGGAAAAGCTATGATACTGCCAAATCTCTGACTAGATTGAAGAATTTGAAGGAGCAAAGATATAGAAGTTGGTGTAAAGTTTCATTCCTGTTTGTGAGAGATAATCTACCTGTCCAAATTTCAGAATATATCTAACCTTGAGAGAACATCAAACAAATATATACTGTGGGATGTTTTAAGAAATGACTGACTTGACGTCTTCAAAATGGTGATGTCACACAAGAGAAAAAGAGACTAGAAAATGTTAGGATTAGAGACAACTAAGGAGATATAAAAACTAAATGAAATGCATGATACTTGATCACCCCTAAGGTAGAAAAATATTGCTATAAAGAACATTGGGACCATTGGCAAAATTTGCATATTGATAATAGGAAAATAGTAGTCTATTAATTTTAAATTTCCTAAAATTGATCATGTTCATATTAAGAGAGGGTTCTTCTTCCTAGAAATATGCGCTGATGTATCTAGTGGTAAAACAACATATTTTTCACTTATTTTCTCTATGAAAAGTTTGACTTATACAGAAGGCCTATGCTAAAGTAACTCTTCACTGCCTGTCACCAATTTCCTATAGAGATATTTTTTCAACTTTTCACTTCCATTATTTGTGGTATAATTTTTTAGAATGAATTCTTGGTCTGTTTTTTATTTGTAGTGTTCCTTTTCTCTTTTCTTCTTGAAGCATGTTTGTATGGGTTACATGGCAGTTACTTTGGGAAAAGAACCAGGTAGAAATTTTGATCTTTTTGAAATTTCTCTAATAAGCAGAGGAACTAGTTAACCCTTTCAAAGGTTCCCAGGCCTGCATTATTGGCCAAGGTTAAAGAGACAAATAGATCACAGTTTATTCTGTGATAACCTGGGGGAAAGGTCTGTGCATGGGCAATTGTGAAAGGGTAAAGAGTGTTCTGTGAAAATCACAAAATGCTCAGGATGCCTAGTGGCTAGAGCAATGGTAGGGCAAGGGGAAGGGATGCATGAGCTGGGCTTTTATGAGGTGGGAGTTTGCATGTGAGGACAGGAGGGAAAGTCAGGCTGGATAGAGTAAAGGGCAGTCTTTTTGCAAGACTCATTTCATGAGGGCTCAATCTAGGCTGTGGGCAGAGGAGATTGCGGAGAAGAATCCTGATGAGATATAGATGCTCTCCATGTTATTATGTGTCATCCTATAAGTGGACAGCACCCTCTTTTATAGTTGTAGAAACTGAGCTCACCAGGATGGTAAGCCCAGGGCCATGTTTTAAGTACAGTTGAGAGTAGGATCCAAACCTAGATCTTTGATTCTCGGGTATGCATTCTCAATAGGACTATATCCCTGCAAAGGGCACAAAATAGCCTTTAGAGGGAGAGGAGAACATTGCTCTTGTCATATATATAGTGTGTGTATATGTGTATATATATATGTGTGTGTGTATGTATATTACAGTACAGACACATATAGTACATTCACAAGTAGCTGATATACTGGTGATAATTAATTAAATTTTTTTATGTGAGCAACCAGGAGGAAAAATATCTAAAAAGGCTCTCTAGGGGCAGCGTGGCTCAGTGGATAGGGCGCCAGCCCCATATACCAAGGGTGGCAGGTTTGAACCTGGCCCCAGCCAGTTAAAACAGCACTGGCAACTGCAACAAAAATAGCCAGGCATTGTGGCGGGCACCTGTAGTCCCAGCAACTCCAGAGGCTGAGGCAAGAGAATCGCTCTAGCCCAAGACCTGGAAGTTGCTGTGAGCTGTGATGCCACAGCAGTCTATTGAGGGCAACAAAGTGAGACTCTGTCTCTAAAAAAAAAAAAAAACAAAAGGCTCTCTAGGAAAACACAAAACAAAGTTTGTGGAACACTGCTCCATTGCAGGATGGGCAAGGATAGATGCCCTCAAACCATGCAGGTCCTGGGGTCAAGTTGGCATTTCTGTTCCTTGAGATAATTGTTGTTTCTCTTCCTTAACTTTGTTAGCAGCAGCTTCTACTGCCCCAGAAAGGTAATTTTTATCTTGTTTGTGAAAAGTGATTGAAGTCCTAATGCCTAGAACTATGAAAATACCTTCTTTGGAAATAGGGTTATTGCATGACTTTCTGTCCCGTCCTCACATGCAGAACTCCCACCACGTAAAAGCCCAACTCATGCATCCCTTCCCCTTGCTCTAGCCACTGGGCATCCTGAGCATTTTGTAATTTTCACAGAATACTCTTTACCCTTTCACAATTGCCCATGCACAGACCTTTCTCCAGGTTACCATAGAATAAACTGTGATCTATTTGTCTCTTTAACCTTGGCCAGTAATGTAGGCCTGGGAACCTTTGAAAGGGTTAACTAGTTCCTCTGCTTGTATTAATTGGAGAAATGAATCCTCACCCTGTGTCTTAATTTCTCACTCTTTAAAAGCAACAGAATGTGGTCCTTGGCTGGACAATATTTGGGGACTGATGACCCACAAACATCCATATTCCCTACAGATGAGTAACTTTGACCCTAAGAATTTCTTCATTGGGGCTACCACAAAATAATTGCCACAAACTAGGTGGCAATTTAAATTAAAACAACAGAAATGCCAGAAATCTGAAATCGTAATGTAGGCAGGGTCATGCTCCCCTCCCAAACCTGTAATGGAATTCTTCCCTGACTCTTTCTGGCTTCTGGTGGTTTGTTGTCAGTCTTTGGAGTTCCTTGCCTTGCAGCTGCATTGCTCAAGCCTCTGCCTTCTTTGTCAGTGGCATTCTTGCTGTTTGTTTCCTTTTCCATGTGGCCCATGCCCATCTTCTTCCAAGGACACTGGTCATGGGGGGCCCATCCTACTCTAGTATGACCTCATTTTAACTTAACTAATTGCATATGCAATGACCCTATTTCCAAACAAGTTATTTTCATGGTACTAGGCATTAGGACTTCAACACATCTTTTTGGGGGGCAAGATGGGAAGACATAAGTCAACCCATTACACCTTGTGACGGATTATCTGTGCTTCTTTGATACCTTCCACCTGTAATTGTTTCTTTGATACCTTCCACCCATCATTGTATATGGTGGATGTTGTTATCTTTCCTGAAACTTGTGATCCCTTAAAGCTGGGACTTTGGGATATTAGGCAAAAGTGGCCTAACACTTATAGCAAGCAAAAAGTGGAAAAGAAGCCAGAAAGAGTCACAGCACGTAAGAGATATAAGCAAACAGTGGCAAAGAAGCCAGAAAAAGTCACAACACATCCATGAAAAGATGACAGTTTTAAAACAAAAGGAAGATGCTTTTAGCTGAGGAAAGAATTTAACAAATCTTCCATTTCACGTCATTATGCCCAACAGAGCATGTGGCTGGCTCTGTTGTCCTTCATCTCAGTGCACAGTTGAACCTCATTCTGCCGTGTTCTGAAGGGTGGGCTCTTGTCTTCTTCATCTTTGTACCCCACATAGCTCAAGCATAATGTCTAACACACAGTGGGTTACCAGCAATTGAGTAATTGAAATCTCAGAGCCCCAGACTGTGTTTCATGGGTCAGCAATTCTTTTAGGTGTGACAAAGCCTGGAGAAATGGATAAACTATTCCTTAACTGCACTAATAGTATAGATAATATGTGTTTGTACATGTTCAAATAAGCCATCATCTCTAGGAGAAATAGGCCTTGTCAAGGTGGAGAAGGATGTCTTGCCCTTCGGCATACCGCCCAGGGGCTATATAGTGGGGGAGAGTTTGATTTGGAGTTGCAGTGCTGATCATTGTTTCAGAGGATAGAGGTAGAAGGGAGAAAAGGAGACCTCTCAGATGAGCTCAGGAAGTCATTTGCAGTGTCCCCCCACCACCCTGTACTTGTCCTACCCTTTTATTAATACCTGGTGAAAAGGGAAGATCCCACCTTAGGAGCTCTGACACACACAGGTCCATTGAGACCATCCTGGTCTATCAAAGGGAACCTCTTCCCAAATTGCGCCTGGTGGGGTGGGGGGGCAGTGCAGTCTTTAGTCTTTTTTCCTTTATTTCTGTGATATCCCCACTCCTGTTCGGAGGGTGTTGGCAGGGTTTTTGCTTGGGGTGGAATCGAGGTTGTTGATGAGTGCTGGTTTCAACACTTTAATAAGAATTTTAATCTTTTACTTAAAACTCCTGAGATAAATGAAAACCTGTGATCCTCTTGAGGTTGTACCTCTAATTTAAGTGCATATCACATTACTAACTCATATTTTTGTTCAATATGTTTTTAAAAATTAAGTGGAAGTCATAAAATTTATTCAGTGGAATCTCATTCCTAAAAAGGTTCTGCATTCCAAGTAATTTACAGTTAATATAATCTAAGCACTCACTTGGATAGGGATGCAGGTTCTGTTAATAGGAGCAAATAGATGGTTAAAATACAAGTTGTCTAAGGTATTTTCAGCAGTTCACATCCCTGTGCCCTTGTGTTTAACACCTTCCTACTAGATGTCCTTCTATATTACAAGTAAAAATGTATTATGTGTGCAAATAACATGGGTTTGTATCTTTTCGTGTAACAGGCAACCTTTACATCCTTTCAGTTTTTCTGTTGTTTTTAAAATTTCTATAATGAACACTTACTATAATACTTATGTAATCAGGAAAACATTATAAACACATAATGACCTTCAGGAAAAAAAAAGTATTAAAACTAGGTCAAAAAAAAAAAAAACTAGGTCAAGAATAAAATAATCACATTTTATTATTGTCAGAGGTTTTCAAAGTTGAGGATGGTAAAGAATGATTTCAACTCTGGGCTTCCCAGAAGAGAACTAGATTCATGTCTGCAACTTAGAAATTATGTGAACTAAGCAAGCATTCAGAAAGGTAAACATCACTTACCTACCTGTGAATGGGTTTGAAAAAAAGGCTCTATGCAATTGTAAAGCAAATCAGGGGTCTGGATGGGAAATGGACCCAGTGGTTCTCGTGGGGGTCAATATCATTTTCCAGGGAATGTTCAGAAGTATCTTTTGTGAGAGTATTTTAATTATCACAATGACTGGGATTACTAGTGAATTCTGGTGCTGTGGAGCCAGGCACCAACAGTATGGGGGACAACTGCTGGCCAAGAGGAGCTATTCCCTCCAAAGTACCAGGAGGGTTCTGTTGGGCAACAGCAGTAGACTGTACTGAGTGAGTTTTCCTTGAGCACAGAGAAGGACAAAGACCACGTGAGTCAAGCTTGGTATTGTATTCAGAATGAACAATGACCTTGTTTCTACTCAGAGAGAACTAGTTCCCTTGTCCTCTGGTATGAAGGGGGCTAGTCCACATGAAAGCTAACTTTTCCTCTTCTTGGTGGCATTAGATACCCCAAAATAAGTCCTAAGAGATGGTGATAACCATTTCAGTGCCAACATTTATGGGGTGCTTGTCAGGTGTCAGGCATGATGAATAATCACCCATGATCCCATCACCTTAATAAACTTATCATAGTCATCTCTGCATGTTATCCATATAAGCCCATATTTTAAATGGTGATCATCAGGGTAATATTGGCTTTTTACTACCATTTTACTTAAGCACATCAACTATTTCTATGCAGGAGTCATAGTTATTTAAATGCATACTGAGCAGTCTATCATGATGCCATACCACAGTTTATTAACTCATGATTCGAAACACTGGCATTCTTCTCTCGTTTTGCTTTTGCCACTACAGGCACCTTTAGCCAGATGTCCTTTTGCCTCTGGTTATGTTCTTAAGAAAAACTCTAGGAACTCATAGTTCAAAAACTATATATGTTTTTTTACTTAAGTAGTACGATGTTGCTTTCTCACAGAATTATACAAAATTATCCTGCCACTAGCAATAAAGATCGTTTTCAGCACAAACTCACCAATGTCAAGTTCTCTAATTTTAAAAATTCTCACTATTTTTCTGGGACTAAAAGAGTTTTCTGCAATAGGAGAGCTAAATATTTCACAGACTTTGAATGTTTTCCTCTTGTTTTCTTAAAAGACCCTATAAGTCTCTTGAAATGGTTGAGGATATGGTGTCAGATTTGTGAGGCCAGACCTGGTGTTAGTATTGAGGATGCACTGTATATGGTTTTCTCCTAGCAAAGATTACTTAGGTCTGAAAGTCAGGTAGAAACTCTGTACAAAATACTGTATTCATTAATACTGTCACCAGCTTGGGGATATGTGAAATAGAACCAAATACCCATCAGAGATACAACAGCCAAGTTATGTACAAGACACAGAGAAACATCCTCCCCCCAGTCCCAGTCCCCTCTAGCTGCAGTGATTCACTGAGACAAGGGGATAACCAAGAGGAAGAAGTACATCATCTCCAGTGTCAGTTCCAAGCCCTCTGCTGTCCATTTACTGTTTCAGCACCGGGTCTTTACCTGTTCCTCTGGAGAGCACCATTCAGGCTTGTACCAACATAGCAGGGCAGGGAGCCCGTTTCCACCACACAGGGTGAGGAAGGATATAGTGATTTATGCCATTGTGGACGCTCACTGAGCAGGCACCACTCTGTAGACACCACTCTCTGACACCAGCTACCAAATCCAGGTAAAGCTCCGTCTTTACCCAACCTCTTATTAAATTAAAAAACAAAACACAGGGGCAGCGCCTGTGGCTCATCAGATAGGGCGCCAGCCCCATATACAGAAGGTGGCGGGTTCAAACCCGACCTTGGCCGAATTGCAAAACAGAAAAATAGCCAGGCATTGTTGGGGGCGCCTGTAGTCCCAGCTACTCGGGAGGCTGACGCAAGAGAATCACCTAAGCCCAGGAGTTAGAGGTTGCTGTGAGCTGTGTGACGCCACTGCACTCTACCAAGGGCGATAAAGTGAGACTCTGTCTCTACAAAAAAAAAAAACACAACAAAACATCTGAGAAACAAAGCCTGGCCTGTTCTATCTTTCTAAATATCTAGTAGTATAATCCTGTCTTTCTAAATAAGTTAGTATTTTATGGGATGGAAGGATTGTAGTCTGAGAAGTGGGTTGAGTAACTAACAGCTCCTTTGGAAGAGAAAAAATGTCATCACTTATTTAATCGGTACACCTGCATCTCTCTTCTCCCACGTAGCCAGGCAGTGGCT
>CAUYRH010069804.1:0-21102 GCA_963574655.1 Perodicticus potto | reverse complement strand
ATCCAAGGCTCTCTTAGTTTCCTTTTTCTGAAAAAACTTTAAGGAAAGTCTGTTTTTCTTGGATGGACTACCTCTTGAAAGCCCATTATTTTCACTAGGTATGACACCAGGCATTTTCTCTTCAAATCCCAAGGAGCTGGCCATGGCCCGCAGCGAGGTCCGCGCCGCCGCCGCCGCCGCCGCCGAGTCCGGCCCGGGAGAGCGCGGGCGCGGCGCGACAGTCCCTTCCCGACCCCCAGGAAAGCTGCTCGGCCGCCCTCCTCGCGGCGGGGTGACCGTCCGCCCGCTCGGCCCTGCCCTGCGCCGGCCCGACTACATCCCCGGAGCGCCCCAACCGCTCGGGGCCGCCCCGCTGCGCAGCCGAGGGAACTTGGCGCGTTTTCCTCAGGCTCAGGACCCCGGCCATTTTTTGGTTGCAGCCATCATTGTTTGGTGGGCCTGGGCTGGATTCGAACCCGCCAGCTCAGGTGTACGTGGCTGGCGCCTTAGCCCGTTGAGCCACAGGCGCCGAGCCAATAGCTGGGCATTGTGGCCGGCGCCTGTGGTGCCAGCTACTTGGGAGGCAGAGGCAGGAGAGGCGCTTGAGCCCAGGAGTTGGAGGTTGCTGTGATGCCATGGCACTCTACCCAGGGTGACAGCTTGAGGGTCTGTCTCAAAAAAAAAAAAAAAAAAAAAGTTTTTGGTTCTATCCAATTCAGTTAGTTAATGTTTAAAATATGCGAATAAAAATCATTTGTAATCATTATTTTTATTAATGAAGTTTACTTTTCATCAAAGCATGAATTTTTGAGGTATGATTGCTATCATATCCAAGAATAATTTTATAAGTACTCTGTTGGGGAAACCTTAATCTACTACAAGGAAAGAAAAACTTACGGGAATGAATTTATAGCAAATAGTCAGGGAAGAAGTATATTTTTAGGAATAAAAATGATTATCCTAACACTATACTAAATGGCAAAACATTGGCCACAATAGAAGTTTAAGACTATATTCAAACATTCACCCAACAAATATTTTCTGTATAAAGTACTGGTACAAAACTGCCTGAAATCCCCATCTATGAAGTAAGGGGATAAAACAAGATAAATTAAGTAATATGCAGTTGACATATTGAACAACTTGGGATTTGAACTGAATGAGTCCACTTAAATGTGGATTTTTTACAAACAAACATGGATAAAAAATGGTAGTCTCTGGATGCAGACAACTGATTTTTCCCATCCTTGGGTTCCACAGAGCAGACTGCAGGACTTGAATGGGAACAGATATGGTATACATGGGGGTCTGGAAAGATTCCCCATTCATACTGAGGGGATGATGACTATATGTAGCATATTGAAATGTGCTGAAAGAAAAAAGTAAAGCAGGGAAGAGGGATGTGAAGAACTGGGGGTAAGAGGCTTTGAATTTTAGTTGGGGTAATCAGGAAAATCAGAAGGCAATTTTTGAGAAAGAAAAGACAGCCATGGTGGAGTGTAGTCATGGACATCACAGGTAACAAAGAGCCAGGTCATATATGGCCTTTTCAGTTACTGTAAGAATTTTGGCTTTTATCCAGGGAAGCCATTGGAGGGTTTTGAGCAGAGCCTGACAAGAGCTGCCATGTTTGAGCAGACCCCTCTGGCTGCTGTGTTGGGAAGGGTCATGGGGAGATGAGCAGAAACAGGAGGAGGTCACTGGGACACAGAGTCAACAGACAAATAATAAGAGATAGGAGGACTTGGACTCAGGCCATAGTGGTGGTAGGGAAAGGGAGTGGGAAGTGCTGAAAATCATCAGATTCTGGACACAATTTGATAATAGAACTGATGGGATGTGCAGCAGCTAGGCCAAACAAGGGAGGGAAGAAACAAAAAAATAATGGCAAGTCTTTTGGACTGAGTAACAATGAAAGCATGAAATTGCCACAAACTAAGATAGAGACAGCATGGGAGGGGCCGGTTGATGGGGAAATTCCAGGACCTCAGGCCTGGACAAGTTGGGTTGGGTCGCCTATTAGACATCCACATGGAGGAGCAGAGCAGGGTGCACAGGCCTGGGCTCAGACAGGACGTTTGGGCTGGCAAGGTGAAGGTGTGGGAAGCTGGCACATGGGCAGATTTTATAGACAAGAAGCAATCTGATCTCCCCAGGGGAAGTCACATAGAAAAGAAAGGGCCAGTTCCTTATGGCCAGCCACATACACCTCGGCTGGCGGATTCAAACCCAGCCCAGGACAGCTGAACAATACTGACAACTGCAATAGAGAAAATGGCTAGGCATTGTGGTGGGCACCAGTAGTCCCAGCTTCTTGGGAGGCTGAGGCAAGAGAATCATTTTAGCTTAAGAGTTGTAGGTTGTTGTGAACTGTATTCTACCAAGGGCAACGTGATGAGACTGTCTAAAAGAAAAAAAGAAAAAGAAAAGAGAGAGCCAAAAACTAACCATGAAGGCACCCCAGCAGTTCAAGGTCAGGCAGACAGGGAGGAACCACAACACAAACCAAGAAGTCGGGGAGGTAGGAACAAAGATCAGTGAAAGCATCCTAGCAGCCAAGAGGAAAGGGAGCCCACTGTGGGGCATGATGAGCTATTTGGGGGACTGGCAGCCACCTGCTTTTGGTTAAGTTTTACCAGAACACAGTCCTATCATTCATTTGCATGTGGTGTCTGGCTGCATTATTTCTGCAAGGGCAGAGAGAGGCAGCTGCAGCAGAGACCTCCTAACATACCTACTACCTTGGACATTTCAGTGAAAAGTGTCAACCCATCAGCTATTTCAAATACCAACGGAAGTCAAAAACCACCTAAGAATCGAGCACTAGTTTGGAGACATAAGGATTACCAGCCCACTCTGAGGAGCAGTTTGGGCATGATGATTGGAAACTGGTTCATAGATTTATGATCTGTCTATCCTTTATGAGACATGGTCTGCAGAAACAAACACAACTATTTATTAGCATTTTAAGAAGCCCTGGTCAAAAACTGCAAAAAAAAAAAAAAAAAAAAAAAGCCACCAAAATGAAGTGGGAAAAAGAAAGCCTTTCAGAAAGCCTTGGCCTCCAGTCAACCGGCTGTGAGCGCCTCGACAGCAGGGAACAGGGCTCAGCCATACGGCTCGGCCCGCACAAAGTGGGCCCCAAACAAACCAGGTTACTCAGGAAACCACCGCGTCCCCCCAGGAAGACTTTTCCTCTCCATGAGAGTCCCTCTGAGAAAAGTGGCAAGGCGGAGGAGGTTAATCGTTTCATCCACCAAGAATGGACGCTGATTTGGGATGAAGAGAAAGGAGGAAGGGAAGCCCTGGACGTTTAAATCTCTTCCTAGAACTCAACACTTGCCAGAATGCGAGAAAATGGAACAAGCATCCAAAACGAGTTTCTCTCTCTCTCTCTTTTTTTGAGGCAGAGTGTCACTTTGTTGCCCCTGGTAGAGTGCGGTGGCATCATAGCTCACAGCAACCTCTGACTCCTGGGCTCAAGCGATTTTCTTGCCTCAGCTTCCGGAGTAGCTGAGATTACAAGCGCCCATCATAACGCCTAGCTATTTTTAGAGACGGGGTCTCTCTCTGGCTCAGACTGGTCTCCAACTCGTGAGCTCAGGCGATCCGCCGGCCTCGGCCTCCCAGACTGCTGGGATTACAGGCGTGAGCAACCGCGCCCAGCCACCAAAACGGGTCTCTTAAACGGAAAACTTTTCAGAGAAAATAAACCTTATGAAGCCCGGAAAAGCAAAGCGGTATTTCAGAGAGGCGAGAGGACACGCTGACTCACCTGTGACAAGGCTTTCGGGTCAGCTCCTGTTTCTGTGGCTTCCTGCGTGTCACTTCTCACCTGGAGAAGGGCAGTGTCCCTGCAAGGCAGAACTGGAGAAGGAAAAGAGAAGCTACAGACCAGGTGTCCACCGTGCTCCCAGGTCCCGGGTCCAGAAACGCCCCTTCCTGCAGAAGCAGGGCGGGCCCATGTGTAAGGGCAGGTAGTAGCTGTCATTACCCTCCCTTGCGGCTGTCACACCCTGGGGAAGGAGTCCGTCTCTTTGGGAGCCTCAAAACAGGGACTGGTTATAGTGACCCTGGGCAAGTCAAAGCTCCTCCTTCTACTGCTGTCTGGTGCTGACTCAGACGAACTGCCACACATCTCTGGGTTTCCCAGCGGCCGCCAGCCTTGGAGCCCTGGGACACCGTGCTCCAGCACCCTGTCCCCGAGAGCCCAAGCCCTTCACGTCCCATCCCGAGGAGACGAATTCGTCACTGCGTGTCGACTGGGCGCGTACACCTGCCTCACCTCTGCGCCCCGACCCCGTGGTCATCGCTCCTCGCCGGCCCTTGAAACTGGGGCCACTACTGGAGCGCGGCCTTCCCCGGGCACAGCGAGCGAGGACGGCCGGAGTCCCCGCGGTTCGGGGTCCGCCCTCCCTGGGTTTTGTGCGGGGTCCGCCTCGCCCCAGGAAGGGCCCTGGCCCGCGGGCGCCCGCTCTCGCTGCCCCCTGCATGTCACCCAAAACGCGCAAGCACGTCTAGGGGCCGCGCAGCTCCTCCAACGCCAGCAGCCCACGGACACACGGCCCGCCCCCGGCTCACAGCCCCGCCCCATCCCGCCCCGCCCCTGGCTTGCAGCCCCGCCCCGCCCCGCCCCGCCCCAGCGTAGCCCGAGGCGCAGGAAGTGGGCATGTCTTTCGCGCTTTGCCCGCCGGGAAACGTAGTCCCTAGAAGGGAACTCAGGCTGCGGGGCGCACATCCGCTCCCGCGCCGGCTAGTTCCTGGTCCCTCCTGGTCCGCGGCCGGCCCCTTTGGTGGTGGTCAACGCCAGGCTAGGCCTGGCCTAAATCCCAGGCCCGCCCTGAGATGAAGAACCTCGCCCCCAAAGCCTGCAGGAATCAGAATCGGGTTTAGAGCGCGCAGGCGCCTCAGCTGGACCGGGCGTGCCACAGAGCTGAAAAAAATGGACGCTGGGAGGAAGAGGCGCATGTGCCTCGGTCCCGGGCGTCGGCAGGGGCGAGGACGCGACAAGCCATACCCAGGCATCTAAGACACCGAGGAGGATTTTGAGGGGAATGCGTGTGGGATGAGAGGAGGGACGTAGTTGTGGGGTTGGTTTGGGCACCGCCTTCGACGTCTGCCTGGCTACCCGGTCTTCCAGAAAGTCAGGCCACTTCCGGTGGTGACAGACGTGCAGATCTGTGGTCTCACCAGTCTTACCTCAAACTGCAGTCTGGGCCACTCCCTTGTGTCACTCACTGTCGTCGCCTCAGATGGGGCTATCCAGCGTCCTAGTCAGAAAAACCACCCCTGGTCACCTTTTAAAGGCCCCTTGCTGACGTGAATCACTATCTCGAACTAGCTGGTGTTTTCTCTCCTGCACAGGTTTAGAGCCATCTCTCCCCGGGGTCTTGATAAGGTAGTTAAGAGCTTTGTCCTCAGAGCAGAAAGATCTCCGGAGCCGAGGGCCTTGATACAAGGTAAATGACCTAACAAGGGCACAGGCAGGTCACACCGGGACCACACGTCTCCTGACCCTTGGGTTGTATTTCCTCTGGTCTCATGGCCTGTACCATGCGTCTCAAACTTAATCACGAATGTGTAAAATCGTTAGGCGTCTTGGAGGTTCTGTTGCATACTCAGACCTCCATTGTTGTATTTCCACAACATTCTCAAATTTCAAATACCACTTTAAAATGGTCTCCTCCTGGAACAATGGTGCTTCCACCATTGTCTTTTTTTTTCTTTTCTTTTCTTTCTTTCTTTCTTTCTTTTTTTTTTTTTTTTTTTTTTTTGAGACAGAGCCTCAAGCTGTCACCCTGGATAGAGTGCTGTGGCATCACAGCTCACAGCAACCTCCAATTCCTGGGTTCGACCGAGTCTCCTGCCTCTGCCTCCCAAGTAGCTGGGACTACAGGCACCCGCCACAATGCCTGGCCATTTTTTGGTTGCAGCCATCATTGTTTGGTAGGCCCGGTCTGGATTTGAACCCACCAGCTCAGGTGTACGTGGCTGGCGACTTAGCCCGTTGAGCCACAGGCGCTGAGCCCCACCATTTTCTTTGATGGGCCTGCCTATCACATGGTGAAACTAGCCTTCATTTGATTATTCCATCATACTACCATAATTCAACTTTGAAGACTAATACATAATATAGAAAATTTTTAAAAATCACTTAATATGTGTGTACATTTTTTTGGCAATCCCCCATATATCTATGGTTCATATTCGCTGTTCATGTTCATATACTATTCTGCCTCATGGCATGTTGCCTTCTAATTTCACCATTGTTTATATAACATAAAGGAACATATGACTCTCAGATCACCTCATTGCCTCACTGTGAAATGAGTCACTTGTGGGAACAATGTTTATAATGATCGTGTGAAAAGGATTCATTCACTCCTTGAATGGAAGAAAACAAGGAGTATTAAAAGTAAATAATGCAGAATAAATGAGATTATAATAATCCAGAATGCCACACTGGCCTCACTCACTTCCCCATCCCTACTTCTTTTCAATAGGAATATCCGGTGAAACCCATTTTCCTCAAAATGATGCCTTTTACTGAAAACAATAATTTGAGCACTTACAGAGATGGCAACCAAGTCAGACTTGGGAATAGCAATAGCCCACATTGTCAATTCTAAGTGTTGCCTCTGTCCTTCACACCAAGTCGTCTTTCTTTTTGTTGTGCACCCTTTAAACAAGAATTGGATTAACCAAGGTTAGGGGCTGCCACAAACTGTGGGGGTCAGAGTGGGGCCTTATGCTCAGTTGTTCTATTTTGGCTGGTGTTGGTACTATGCAGCATCTACAAAGATAGGGGGTCCTCCCCTTCAGGAAAAACCTGCAGGTTTGCATGGGTTGTAAAGGAAGAGAGTACTGTCCAGTTGATCTGAGCTGTGGCACAAAGGATTTTTACCCTGGAGTACTTATGAGTAGAAGGATCCGGGTTAGTTTGAAGGACTGATAGCAGAAAGCCCAACAGAGGAATCTTATTCAAGGCCCATTTTTCTTCCTTTGAGAGAGTTCTCAATTTCATTCTAGCCTATGCTGGAGATTAAAGACCAATCAAAGAATCTGACCTCACTTCCACAGATCAACTTAGCTAGAGAACTGTATGGACCCAGCATGTCCCAACATTAGGTGGAAGAAAGACATCTGGGAACAGGCAGCTGGAGGATGTGAGGGTGCAGCTTATTCTGCCAGTCAGTGCCTACTACCATACACTGTTGTCATTCTCCAACCAACTACTGACCTCAGGACTTTGGAAGTCTTTCAGAGCCAATGAGTGTGAACTGTAACAAGATAGTAACTGTTAGTCTTATGTTGTATTTAAGAGTCATATCCACTTCTTACTGTTGGGGAGTACATGGAGTAAAAATGTCAAGATGTAGGTTCATGAAGACAAATCAGGAAAAGAACCTAGCAGAAACATGAGTCATGTCAGGTCTATGGAGCAGAGCAGCAGAAATTTATAAACCATCTTTGAATCATGGCCAAAGGATGACATTCAACTACCTCCTGCACCTCAAGAAGTATTTTATTTGATGTAAATGAACCATATGCAGACAACTAGCAACACTCAAGTTCATGAAATAACATGGGAATAATCCCTTGCCAACAGAAACAGTCCAGGGAAGTTTCTATGTGCATAGTTTCTACCTGCAAAAAGAAAAAAAAAAAGAGAGAGAAATGCATTTTTGAAAAATTAATGTTTATGTAGTTATAACTATGTGATCATATTCCACATTTATGAAAACTACATTTTTGATTCATAACTGAAAGAGATCTTGGCATATATAAAAATCCACCTCTTTTTCAGGAACTGTAATCTACTGGACAGATTTTCCATCATTTACTTAGTTCTAGACATTTAAGCTGTTCCACAATTTAAGCTGTTTTTCACAATTTTATAACATATGTTGATGTGTCTGTTTCTGCACTTATACTTTTTGAAAAGATAAACTCCTACATGTAGAATTGTGGCAAAGGGTGATCACATCCAAAATGCTGACAGGTAATACCTTGTTGCCTTTTAAACTGGCTTTTCTCTAATTTGCTCTCTCAATATATGAAAATATGGTTTCTAACATCTGCAACAGTATGGGATGTGACCTCAACTTAACATTCTCATTAAGTTCTTTTTAGTTTTCACAATATTGAGGACTTTGAAAATTATCTTATTAGTGAAGTTGAGAACTTCCTCTATTTTATTTTACTGTTTAACTTCACCCAAGAGTTGCTTTTTTTTAAGAGTTACTTTGTTGATATGCCTTACCAGACTGTGCACCTTTCTTGATTTCAAACAGCATTTTTTCCAATAGCTCTTTTCCTTTTTTTTTTTTTTTTTGAGACAAAGTCTCACTTTGTGGCCCTTGGTAGAGTGTTGTGGTGTCATAGCTCACAGCAACCTCAAATTCTTGGGCTCAAGTGATTCTCTTGCCTCAGCTTCCCAAGTAGCTGGGACTACAGGCACCCCCCACAAGGCCCAGCTATTTTTAGAGACAAGATCCCGCTCTGGCTTAGGCTGGTCTTGAACCTGGGAGCTCAGGCAATCCACCTGCCTCAGCCTCCCAGAGAGCTAGGATTACAGGTGTGAGCTCTTTTGTGCTATATGTTTGAAACATCTCTCAGCTCATAATATGCCTTTTAATTTTGCACACAGTATTTTGTACCATGAAACATGTTTAAATCTTCTACATGGTCTGAGATGTCATTTTCTCTCCACAGATTCTGAACTGTGTTCTGCTTACCAAAGCCTTCTTAAGCCTAATGGCATAGTATTAATAATATTCTACATTCTCCTCTATCATCCTACAATTGTTCCCTATTATGTCTTTAATCTGTATAGGAGGAACTTTCATTCTGTGGGGAATTAACTTTATTTCCAGTTGGGTAAGTACCAAAGACCATTTAATAAAATGCATGAAAATATTTTTGCAATATTCTAAACTCATAGCTATATCTTTTTCAAAAATTTCCTTGTGATGCCTAATGAATGCTCTACATCAGTGGTTCTCAACCTTCCTAATGCCACAGCTCTTTAATACAGTTCCTGTGGGTCGAGACCCACAGGTTGAGAACTGCTGCTCTACATGGTTTCCAGAACAAAACTGTCAATGTAAAAATAACCAACAGGGATTTTGACTAAAAAAGAGTAAGTGTAGACTTGGTGCCTGTAGCTCAGTGGTTACGGCACCAGCCACAGTCACGGAAGGTGGTGGGTTTGAACCCAGCCCAGGCCAGCTAAAGAACTGCAACAAAAAAATACCCAGGCGTTGTGGTGGGTGCCTGTAGTCCCAGCTACTTGGGAGGCTGAGGCAAGAGAATCGCTTAAGCCCAAGAGTTGGAGGTTGCTTTGAGCTGTGATGCCATGGCACTCTACTGAGGGCAACATAGTGAGACTCTCAAAAAAAAAGAGTAAGTGTAGACACCTTTAAAATCTAAAACATCCATCTAAGGAACATGGATTTTCATTTATTCAGAGCCTCTGTTCTCCAACAATAGAAGATAGTAATTCTTTTTCTACATATAATTATTCATACTTTCATTTTCCCTTGGTTTGGTATTACAGTTGACTTAGCCTCATGATAAAAGTGAAATGTTTTAATTCTTTTTTCCATACTTAGAACAGATGAAATTAATGGATCCTAGGAAGGTCAGAATTAATGTGTGAGCCTACTTCTTGAAATAGGGCTAGATTATTCCAGTTCTCTATTTCTCCAGTTAGATATTATGAGTTTGATTTGCCTTGACTAATAGTCTTACATAAATTCTCACCAGCAAACTCTAGATCTTTTGTTCCAGTGTTGACCAGAGCTCTATCCACTTCTTAAAACATGTTCTATGTATCAGGTCACCAGCAAGAGAACACAGCCTCAGAGTCATAAGACAGCCATTATATTGTTACATTACACACTGAACATACCTCACATGCTAATTATCCACCTTAAGATACTGTTTAGTTTCCAGAATTATTATGATCACCTAGTACTAATATACTGCTTTGCAGAATTCACTATTTGAAAATAATTTAAGTCATCTCTGAAGAATACTGATACAAGAAGCAGCACTTAGTGCAGGTCAGTCATTTTTACTCTGCCCTTATGTGCATCAGCATTTTTAGGCTGCCTGACCCCAAAGTGGAGCAGCCCAGGCTCCAGATCTGACCTCAGCCCCAGCCCCAGTCTGGGGGGAAAAGGAGAGCATTATATTTATTTATTTTTAAAGATAGAGTCTCACTTTGTCGGCCTTGGTAGAGTGCTGTGGCATCATAGCTCACAGAAACTTCCAGCTCTTGGGCTTAGGCAATTCTCTTGCTTCAGCCTCCTGAGTAGCTGGGACTACAGGCACCTGCCACAATGCCTGGCTATTTTTTGTTGCAGTTTGCCCGGGGCTGGGTTCAAACCCACCACCCTCGGTATATGGGGCTGGCGCCCCTACTTACTGAGCCACAGGCGTTGCCCAAGGACAGCATTTTAAAGAGTTTTAAGAGAATGATATAATTACATTTGCATTTTTGAAAGATCTCTATGGCTGTAATGTGAAGAATGAACTTGAAAGGAACCAAAAGAGAATGCATGAGAACAATTATAGAGAATCAAAATAGTACAGGTGAAATGACTTGTGTTCTGAATTATGATATGGTAAGAAAAGAATGAATTCTAAAATTATGTAGGTGAAATATCTATAGGACATGGTGACACAGTGGGTGAGGAAGAACTAAATGCCAGAGACAAACTGGATGGTAAGCAAGGTGTGCATTTTGTCTGAAGACATTTCCACATTCCTTAGATTCTAAAGATTTGTCTGTACCATGAATTCTGCCATTTAAAATAGCCACTCTGAGGCCAAGTGCGGAATGCTTGAGCTCAGAAGTTCAAGAGCAGCTTCTACAAGAGTGAGACACCACCCTCCAGCCCCCGTCTCCACAAAAAATATAAAAATAAGCTGGGTGTGGTAGCATGCATGGTCCCAGTTATTTGGGAGGCTGAGACAGGAGAATCACTAGAGGTCAGAAGTTTGAGGTTGCAGTGAACTATAACAAAGTATCCAGTCTGGCTGAAGGTTTTTCTATACTCTTTACATTCATATGGTTTTTATCCAGAATGTGTTCTCTGATGAGCAGCAAAGGATGGCTAAAGGCTTTGCCACGTGTACTACATTTAAGGTTCTTTTTTAGCATGACTTCTTTGATGATAAATAAGAGATAACTTTCTTCTGAATGCCTTCCCACATTCAAAACACTGATAGGGCTTTTGGCCACTGTGAAGTCTTTGATGCTGAGTGCGGGATGAGCTATCACTGAAAGCCTTTCCACATTCAGTACATTTATAAGGTTTCTCTCCAGTATGAACTCTTTGGTGCTGAATAAGATTAGAAGTCTGGCTAAAGGCCTTCCCACATTCACTACACTCATAAGGTTTTTCTCCTGTATGAGTTTTCTGATGTTGGGCAAGGTGTGATTTCTGTTTGAAGGCTTTTCCACATTCCTGACAGTCATAAGGCTTTTCTCCAGTATGAATTCTCCAATGTGTAGCCAGCTGTGAACTGATTCTAAAAGCTTTTCCACATTCTTTACATTCATAAGGCTTTTCTCCTGTATGAATTCTCAAGTGACTAGCAAGGTGTATGTTTTGCCTAAAAGCCTTCCCACATTCCTTACATTCATATGGTTTCTCTCCAGAGTGTACTCTTTGATGTTGAGTGAGTGACCCATGATGGCTGAAGTCTTTCCCACAAATGTCACATTCATAAGGTTTCTCTCCTGTGTGAATTCTCTGATGTACAGTACGGGATGAACCAGAGCTAAAGGTTTTTCCACACACATTACATTTGTAGGGTTTCTCCCCAGTGTGAATTCTCCGATGCAAAATAAGTCCTATGTGAACACTGAAGGCTTTCCCACAATCAATGCAATTAAAAGGCTTCTCTCCAGTATGGTAACTCCTCCAGTGACGAATAAGAGATGTGTTATACCTGAAGTCCCTCCCACACTCAATACATTCATAAGGTCTTTTGCCAGTGTGACATCTCTGATGTCGAGCAAAAGATGAACCATCACTGAAGGCTTTGCCACATTCCTTACACTCATAGGGTTTCTCTCCAGTATGAATTCTCTGATGCTGAGCAAGATGTGCAGGCTGTCTGAAGGCTTTTCTACACTCCTTACATTTATATGGTTTTTCTCCAGTGTGAATTCTTTGATGTTGAATAAGGTGTTCACTTTGTTTGAAGGCTTTCCTACATTCTTTACATTCAAAGAGTTTCTCTCCAGTATGTGTTCTATGATGTTGAGCGAGGTGTTGCCTCTGCTTGAAGGCTTTTCCACATTCCTTACATTCATAGGGTTTCTCTCCGGTATGAATTCTATTATGAACAGTAAGGGATGAGCTGTGAGTGAAGGTTTTGTTACATTCATTACATTTAAAAAGTTTCTTTGATACACAGATGTTCTTGTGAGTTATTACCATAGAATGTTTTGAGAAGCTTTTTCTATCCGACTTGTGATTATAAACACTCTCTTCTACATTGTCCAGATGAACAAGTTTCCCAAATTTGGTGTATTTGTGGTCTGTTTTCTTAGTGAGGGTTTTCTTATGACTGACTGGTTCCGTACTGCTAAATGTCTCTTGACTTCCCATCTGGCTCTCAAAAAAATCTTCCCATTTCCATTTTTCTCCAAAAGTGGAACACTGGAGTCCACAGCTTGTAATTCTCTTCATGAATGCATCATCATCTATGAACTGTTTCAGAGATGATTTTTGTGTCTCATATATAGATTCCCAATCTGAAAGACATAAAAAAAAGCAAATGTTTCCTTTATAATAAGCTATAGCAAAAGAGAAATAAAAAGTGAAAAAGGTAATTCAAAAATATTTAATGAGTGCCACAAAATCTATCATGTACAGACATGTCAATTGGAAAACATGTAGGAGACTCGTGAGAATGAGAGCTCATGAAGGAATATGGAAAAAATGATTAAGAAAACTAAAAGAAGGACAATGGGATCCTGTAGAAGTACTAGAAATAAATATATTTTATACCTGTGTTAAACTAACAGACTGAAAATGAAGCTCCCTTCTTCTATTCTCTATTTCAAATTGCTTTGCATCTAGCTAGTGTAACATTGTTTAAATATCAATCTCATCATATCATGTGCTGCTCACGTCTCTTGAGATTCCCAATATCCACACACCTTACACCTGTGACTACTTTGGGACTTAGCTGAAATCCTATGCTTATCTTTTCATCATAATCAGAAAACTGTATTCCTAGGAAACCGTACACACCTTTTCAATACAGTGAACTCTTCATTTCTTTTTCTTTTTTTGTGAGACAGTCTCAAGTTGTCACCCTGGGTAGAGTGCTGTGGTGTCACAGCGCACAGCAACCTCAAACTCTTGGGCTTAAATGATTCTCTTGCCTCAGCCTCCCAAGTAGCCAGGACTACAGGCACCCGCCACAATGCCAGGCTATTGCTGTTGTTGTTGTTGTTGTTGTCATTGTTTGACAGGATTCAAACCCACCAGCTCCGGTGTATGTGGCTGGTGCCCTAGCCACTGAGCTATAGGCACCAAGCATGAACTCTTCATCTCTTACCAGTCCCTGAACTTTAGGCTATATATAAAGGAATTTTTTCTCATTCGTCTTCTTACTTGCATCCACCTAGGAAAAGTGTCATTTCCTAATGGGGTTGCATTATTTCTCTTTTTGAAAAAACTCATTTTATAATTTTGTAGTTATATACTGTCAACATTCTTACTTCATGAGCTAGAATACAAGTACTGGGAATGAATGTGCTTTAAAAATTGCTGATAAGTCACATAACATATAAAGGGAAACGTGGGCATATATAAGAAATTCTCAGTAAAAATATAAAGAAATTAAAATATATATATATAAAGAAATTTGATTCAAAAAGGGGATACTGAGGGCGGTGCCTGTGGCTCCTCCACAGTGAGTAGAGCTCCGGCTCCATATATCAAGGGTGGTATCAACCTAGCCCCGGCCAAACTGCAACAAAAAATATCCAGGCATTGTTGTGGGCACCTGTAGTCCCATCTACTTGGGAGGCTAAGGCAAGAGAATCACCTAAGCTCAGGAGCTGGAGGTTGCTGTGAGCTGTGACACCACAGACTCTACTGAGGGCAATAAAGTGAGACTCTGTCTCTAAAAAAAAAGGGAGGGGAATACTGAGAAAAAAAACTTAAGAAAAAGATGATGTCGGCTGGGCACCTGTGGCTCAAGTGGCTAAGGCGCCAGCCACGTACACCTGAGCTGGCAGGTTCGAATCCAGCCCGGGCCCACCAAACAACAATGACAGCTGCAACCAAAAAATGGCTAGGCGTTGTGGTGAGTGCCTGTAGTCCCAGCTACTTGGGAGGCGGAGGCAGGAGACTCACTTGAGCCCAGGAATTGGAGGTTGCTGTGAGCTGTGATGCCATGACACTCTGCCCAGGGTGACAGCTTGAGGCTCTGTCTCAAAGAAAAAAAAAAGGACAAAGAAGAAAGTGCTTTCCTTTTCTATCTTATCTATAGCAAATTATCAACTAATCCAATGTTTCCTAATCAGTAATCTATTATAGAGTTGTTATCAATAAGTTTAGAAATCAATTAGGAAGACCAAGGAAGAAAATAATTTGAGAAGAAAATATAAGAAAGGTTTTGAAGTGTTGATAAGCCTCCTAGTACCCCAGGTCATTCTGATATCAAGAATACTGTTTTGGTCAACCTGAGTTGCTGTAACAAAATGCAGTCTTGTGTCACTTAGTGATGAAACTATGTTCTAAGAAATGCATTATTAGGCAATTTTATTGTTGCACAATTATAAAGTGTACTTGCAAAAACCTAGATGATACAGTCTATCACTCCTGAGCTATGGATCTCTACAGATTCTTATCGCACTGAGCATTGTAGGCAATTGAAACACAGTGTATTGATTGTGTATCTAAACATATAAAAGGTACAATAAAATATGGTATAAAAAATAGTTACATCTGCATAGGGCAGCTCCATTACAATCTTATAAGACGTCATCTATGTGATCTGTTGTTGACTGAAATGTTGTGTGGCACATAGTTGTGCCATAAACTGGATAACTTATAAACAAAAATTTATTTCTCACAGATCTGGAGGCTGGAAAGTCCAGGAGCAAGGCACAGGCAGAGTTGTTGTCTAGTAAGGGGTGATTTTTCTCACAGACTGTGCCTTCTTGCTGTGTCCCTCCATGGCAGAGCATTTACAAGGCCTTTTATGAGGGCGCTAATCCCATTCATGAGTCCTCATGAACTAATCACCTCTCAAAGTCCCCACCGTCACCCTGGAGGAGAGAATTTCAACATAAGAATTTTAGGGGGACACAAACATTCCAACCAGAGCACCACTGATATGAGTAACTGCAGGACTGGTGTACTGAGAGCCAGTCACCAATGGCTTTTCTTACACAGACAAGAGAGCAAAACTAGACAGAGAAAGAGAAACTGAGTCCACCTCTCTACTGCTCTCTCACATTCATCTGTCACAGGAAGATCTTTTTCAACTTCAACCTCCTATGGAGACATGAGTGTCTTTTTCTTTTCTTAACACAGACACTGAAGACACAGAGATACCTTACTTACATATATACTTAAATCTATACTTTGATTCAACATCCCACCAGATTTATAGATTCACTCCTTTTTCTTCTTCTACCTTTCTCACAAGGTCATTTATTAACTCTTACTAGGAAGGTTCACTCCTTTTTCTTATCTAAGACAGATGTTACCTTTCTACATAACTAAAGCATAAAATACATCCAAGCAAGGTTTACTTTCCTTCTAATATTGGCATATAGCAGTCCTTCCTTATCCACAAGGGATACATTTCAAAACTACAATGGATGCAGAAACCTCAGATAGCACCAAACTCTACACCCATTATATTTGACAGTAAAACTAAAAACCTAGAGGCTGCTGAGTGACTGGTAAGGTACACAGCATGAATGTGTTGGACAAAGTGATGATTAATGACCCAGGCAGGACAAACCAGAAATGTGCAAGATTCTATCATGCTACTCAGAATGGCATACAATTTAAAACTTATGAATTACTTCTGGACTTTTTCCATTTAATACTTTCAGATAGTAGTCGACTGTGAGTAACTGAAACCATAGAGAATGAAGCCTTCAACTATATCTGGAGGACACAGGAAGTCTAAGATCCAAACTATCCCAAATGTAAATATTAAATACTGTTATAGAGGATAAGGAGAATTTTATAAAGGAATAATTGACAGATGACATTTTTTTTTCTGAGACAGAATCTTGCTCAGTTGTGTAGGCTAGAGTGCAGTGGCACTGTGATAGCTCACTGCAATCTCAAACTCCTGGGATCAAATGATCCTCCTGCCTCAGCCTCCCAAGGAACTGGGAATACAGGTGCACAACACAATACCTGGCTAATTTTTTCTACTTTTAGTAGAGACAGGGCCTTGCTCTTATGCTGGTCTCAAACTCTTCATTTCTCTCAATTCTCCTGCTTCTGACTCCCAGAGTGCTGGGCATACAGGTGTAAGCCACTGTACCTCAGCCCAATGTGTGGGATGTTAACATTTCCTTACCTTTTTGAATTTTCATTTCAGTGGAACAGGCAGAAATAAGCATTACATAATCAGCAACTTAATTATGGACTCTTCTGAGTGTTATAAAGAAAATAGTGGCTTAGAAGACAGCAATTGGTTTGGGATAGGTGATAGGTGAATATTCATTAGATAAGGTAGTTAGGGAAGGCCTCTGATGAGATGTTTTTAGTTGTGGAATGATAAGTCATTCTGGGTAGAGGAAACAGGAAATATAATAGCATGAATCAATAAAGAACTTCTGGAGAGTTGAGAAAAGGTGACCCATGGGGCTACAATAGCACTCGTTGAAATTGATGTTTCTAAGGCACACAGCAAGGTGGGGTGGTTGTCACGGCCTGTGGCCCAGAGGCAATCAGATTTACAACAGATTCTGAACCCATATATTCTCCCAGGGCTGAAAGAATCAGTGTCTAGGCATACCTCTAACTCACGTGAAGCATATCTGGGTATCTCACGTAATTTGCTAAAAATCTACACTAAGGTATTGTGAAAAGATAATATAGAATGAGGTTAGGGAAGTAGGAAGGAGCTGATCCTGTGGAGGCTGATAGAGTTTTCCTATTTCCAACAGGAACAGAAGAGTTAAAGCTGCAGGATACATTATAATTTGTAAGCAGCAGCAAATTTGAGAATTAAGAAAAAGTTTAAGAAACAGAGAAGCTTGGGCAGCCCTTGTAGCTCAGTGGGTAGGGTGCTGGCCACATACACCAAGACTGGTGAGTTTGAACCTGGCTGGGGCCAGCTAAAACAACAATGACAACTGCAACAACAAGAAAAAATAGCTGGTGTTGTGGTAGGCGCGTGTAGTCCCAGCTTCTTTGGGAGGCTGAGGCAAGAGAATTGCTTAAGCCCAAGAGTTTGAGGTTGCTGAGGTTGCTGTGAGCTGTGACACTATAGCACTCTACCCAGGGTGACGGCTTGAAACTCTGTCTCAATAAAAAAGAAAGAAAGAAAGAAGGAAAAGAAACAGAAAAGTTTATATACGTCTGTATGGCAAAGGGAAAGGGGACAGTTAGGAGCTGGGTAGCAAGTTAATGGAGAAGAAAACCAAATAGCAGAGAAGATACGTGAGGAGCTTATGCCAAGTACTAAAGCTTCAGTTTTCTCCTCAGGCCTGTAAGGCTTAAGAAGAACTTCTGAAAAGCTTAACTGATCACTTTTGAAAATGGTTAAGCCATCATGTCACAAGGATTTCCCTGTTTTTCCCACACTCACCTGAGAATGGATTTCTCATCATCTCACTGTTCATCTCCCAAGGTTCTTTCCCTTTTTCCAATAAAGAGATCACGTATGGCTTAGAAATGCAAAGGCCTGCATTAAAAAAGACATTAAATTGGCCATGTTTGGGGTTATTTCAGAACTATAAGGCAGTTCCTTAATTCTGATGGAATGATAGTTAGGAATGACTAGCTAAGAGATAGAGCATGCTTAAAGGACAGATACAGAAAACTCTAAAATAGTCTAGTGGGACTGACAGTCAATTCTCTAAAAGTTAAGCTGTTTTAGAAAGGCTAAGAGCAGAAATTTAGCCCAGCATTTTCTGAGGATTACCAGACAGTAGCAAATGAGATTTTTTTTTTTTTGTAGAGACAGAGTCTCACTCTCTCGCCCTCCGTAGAGTGCTGTGAAGTCACAGCTCACAGCAACCTCCACCTCTTAGGCTTGAGCGATTCTCTTGCCTCAGCCTCCCAGGTAGCTGGGATTACAGGCGCCCGCCACAACGCCCAGCTAATTTTTGATGCAGTTCAGCCGGGGCTGGGTTTGAACCCACCACCCTCGGTATATGGGGCCGGCGCCCTACTCGCTGAGCCACAGGCGCCACCCTCTTTTCAGTTTTCTTCATCTGCTTGTCCTGTCCATGAGTTTTATTCGATTCAATGTTTATTTCCCTCTTCTAGAATGTAATAGAAGAGCAGGGGCTTTGTTCATCAATGTATTCCCAGTGCTTAGAATAACAGGCTTGGTGGCTCACGCCTGTAATCCTAGCACTCTGGGAAGCCAAGGTGGGAGGATTGCTTGAGCTGAGGAGTTTGAGACCAGCCTCAGCAATAGTGAGACCCAGTCGCTACTAAAAATAGAAAAATTAGCCAGGTGTTGTGGTGGGCGCCTGTAGTCCCAGCTATTTGGGAGGCTGAGGCAGGAGAATTGGTGGAGCCCAGGAATTTGAAGTTGCTAGGAGCTAGGCTGACACCATGGCTTTCTAACCTGGGCAAAAGAGAAAGACTGTCTCAGAAAAAAAAAAAAAATCTGATGACTAATTCAATTTGTTCGATCTGATACCTATTATTTTATGGATGAGAGAACTAAGGATCACAAAGGGGAAGTGATTGGCCTGAAGTCACACAGCTGAATTCAGGTCTGCAGCTTTCCTGGCTGGTTCTTGCTACTGGTCCACACTGTTTTCGTTTTCTTTTTATTTATTTATTTATTTATTTATTTATTTATTTATTTATTGCAGTTTTGACTGGGACCGGGCTCAAACCCGCCACCCCTGGTATACGGGGCTAGCGCCCTATTCATTAAGCCACAGGTGCTGCCCTTTATTTTTATTTTTACTTTTACTTTAAGACAGAGTCTCACTCTGTGGCTACGGGTAGAGTGCTATGGCATCACAGATCACAGCAACCTCAAGCTCTTGGGCTCAAGAGATCCTCTTGCCTCAGCCTCCTGAGTAGCTGGGACTGGGTTTGCACCCACCACCTCCGGCATATGGGGCTGGCGCCCTGCTCCTTTGAGCCACAGGTGCCACCCTAGTTTTTCTATTTTTAGTAGATCTGAGGGTCTCACTCTATCTTGGGCTGGTTTTGAACTCCTGAACTCAGTTGATCCACTTGCCTTGGCCTCCCAAAGTTCTAGGGTTATAGGCATGAGCCACCATAACAGGTCTGTTCCACACCGTTTTAATCTTTCAGAAATTTACCTCCTTCCCTCTTTTCCTTTTTTCCACATACCTAAGAGTCTTTGTGTGCTGTGTTAAGAATCCTATATAGGGTATACCAAATCTTAGCAGCTCCTGGGTGGTGCTCGTAGCTCAGTGGGTAGAGTGCTGGCCACATACACCAAGGCTGGCAGTTTCAAACCCAGCCCGGGTCAGCTAAACAACAATGACAACTGCAACAACAACGACAACATAGCCGAGCTTTGTGGCAGGCACCTGAAGTTCCAGCTACTTGGGAGGCTGAGGCAAGAGAATCACTTAAGCCCAAGAGTTTGAGGTTGCTGTGAGCTGTGACACCACCGCACTCTACTAAGGGCAACAAAGTAAGATGTTTGTCTCAAAAAAAAGAAACAAAAAAAGGTCTTAGCAGCTCCTGCCTACTCTTTCCTGCACTAGATTCCTGTCTTATCTGATTTATTCAACTACAGAGGAGTGCCTAGTATTAAAGGATGAGGATGCATCAATGAGCAAGACAGACTCAGGGCTTACCTTCATGGAGATGATAATATCTGCCTCACAGGAATTATAGTGCTTGGATACAGTGCCCAATAAAGATGGGCTATTCTAACTCACTAAATCAAAACGAGCAAGTGATTTTCCCCCTGAAGGTGTAGAGAAGGAAGTTAGATAGTTCTCATGGAGTATTCACCTCCCTGAAGGAGTGACCACTTATTTCTCTCTATTGTTGCCTTGCCTTGACCTGCATCCACATCTAGAGGTGGCCTTGGCCCCAGGCTGGGCAGAGGGACAGTCCAGTATACAATATATCTAATCATAGTAGTTCAGTTTCCAGACATTGAACTTTTCATGGCCCCAATCCTATGGAATTGGAGTAGCTGACCCTGATGTGGGATATTGGCTGTGAGGCCATGCCATTGTGAGGCAAAAATGATTACACTGGCCTCTGATTCTTGTCTCTATCGAGGATTTTTTTAGTATTCTCTCTCAGCAGAATAAAAATATTTACCAATATATGTATTTTTTATTTATTTATTTATTTTTTTTGAGACAGAGCCTCAAGCTGTCACCCTGGATAGAGTGCTATGGCATCACCTCCAATTCCTGGGCTCAAGCGAGGCTCTTGCCTCCGCCTCCTAAGTAGCTGGGACTACAGGCGCCCGCCACAACGCCTGGCCATTTTTTTTTTTTGGTTGCAGCCATCATTGTTGTTTGGCGGGCCTGGGCTGGATTCGAACCCGCCAGCTCAGGTGTATGTGACTGGCGCCTTAGCCCGTTGAGCCACAGGCACCAAGCCAATATATGTATTTTTTAAAAGAGACAGAGTCTTGGGCAGCGCCTGTGGCTCAGCGAGTAGGGCGCCAGCGAGTAGGGTGCCAGCCCCATATACCAAAGGGGGCGGGTTCATACCCAGCATCGGCCGAACTGCAAAAACAGAAAAATAGCAGGATGTTGTGGCGGGCTCCTGTAGTTCCAGCTACTCGGGAGGCTGAGGCAAGAGAATCGCCTAAGCCCAGGAGTTGGAGGTTGCTGTGAGCTGTGTGACGCCACGGCACTCTACCGAGGGTGATAAAGTGAGAGAGACTCTGTCTCTACAAAAAAAAGAGAGAGACAGAGTCTCA
>CAUYRH010069803.1:0-46844 GCA_963574655.1 Perodicticus potto | reverse complement strand
CGGGCACCTATAGTCCCAGCTGCTTGGGAGGTGAAGGCAAGAGACTCGCTTGAGCCCAGGAATTAGAGGTTGCTGTGAGCTGTGATGCCACGGCACTCTATCCAGGGTGACAGCTTGAGGCTCTGTCTCAAAAAAAAAAATAATAATAAAACATTTTTAATTTGATGGATTCAAAATTGTATGTAGTTGTTTTAAAACTATTGTTTGATTACTAATACTTACTTGTTAAAAAATAAATGAGGGAGCTTTTTATTTGATGTACCAAAGTTTTCACTGATGTCAAATCTATTTTTCTCTTTGTGATTTCCTTTATGACTTAAATAAAGTCTATTAGATCATATTCGTTATGCACACGTACTAATCAGACAGTATGCAATAGGGTGAAGTGGGCCTGATATAAAACAATTAGGAGTCTTGAGACTGGGAAGAACTTTGTCCAAAGTGGGAGAAAACCACTAAATTCCAATGAGCTGTTGATGAGAATAGGCCAAGAGCAGCAAGATCCTCTGATGTTTTTCCAAGAAGCCAGAATCCAGACTTTTACGTCAAATATCCTTCAAAGGAAACACTGCAGGCTTAAAACACATCTGCAAGGGCCAGAGGGCTGATGATATGTCATGTTTGGCTCTGAAGTTCTCCTTCATTCAAAATTTAAATCAATATTTAATTCTATTTTCTTCTAGTTTTTCAGTGAGTTTTTTATAATTGCTATACAACTCTCAGTGAGTTTTCTTAAATTGCTATACAACTATCATTAGGATTATGAAGCAAGTGTGAAGCAAGCATCTAGTTCCTTTCTTTTCTTAGGTTTTTTTTTTTTTTTTAAGACGGAGTTTCACTTTGTCACCCCTTGGTAGAGCGTCGTGGTGTCACAGCTCACAGCAACCTCAGACTTTGGGGCTCAAGCAATTCTCTTGCCTCAGCCTCTCAAGTAGCTGGGACTACAGGTGCCCGCCACAACACCCGGCTGTTTTTAGAGACAGGTTCTTGCTCTAAGTCAGGCTGGTCTTGAACCTGTGAGCTCAGGCAAACCTGAGGCCTGAGGCACCCACCTCAGCCTCCCAGAATGCTAGGATTACAGGTGTCATCCACTACACCAGCCTTCTTTTCTTAGTTTTAACTAAGAAAGATATACATTTTTCACTTCTCTTCCCTTCCCCTCAAGTTTCTTTCCTTTTTGGAAAGCAGAACAATCAAAGAAATGATGGAAAAGTATTAAATGTTATGATAGTAGTTTATCTAATTATTTTTTAAGACAGGGCCTTGCCATGTTGTCCAGGCTATTTTCTCAAACTGGCCTCAAGCAACCATCCTGCTTTGGCACCCTGAGTAGCTAGAATTACAGGGACATGCCACCAGGCCTGGCAAACATTTCTCTAATTCTAAGGAAATAGCTGTCCCTTTCTGTATGATTGGCATATTGAACACTCTTATTTCCTGATTAATATTAAGTATTAATAATTTGCTCATTTCCTTGATATTAAGACAGAAGTATCCATAAATGTATTGGAATTAAAAACTCCTTGAAATGTTCAAAAGTAAGAAAGGGAAAAGTACATGGAGCAATGCAGAATTTTCAAAGAGGATTAAAACAATCTAATCTTGCATTTAATATTGCAAGTTTGATAAGCGTGACCTTCAGGCAGATCTCAGTCAGTGGGCTATACAGTTAGAAAGTGATCAGCAAAAATCACGCTATTTAAATCTTCCTTTAATTTTTCAAAAAATCATTAATCAAAAGCTAACTCTGTGTTGGAGAAGCAGTAGATGCTGTTAGAATTTGGTAGTTATTTTGCTCTCACGTTTTGCTCCTGAGAGCACTGTGATTCTGTGAAAATGGACACAAACATTTAAATCAGAATTATACGAGCACCAAGAATTTTTTTTTTTAGTTAGACAAATTGTCAGATCTTATTTAGTGTGCTAAATAATCATATATATTCCCTTATTACAAATATATCAATTTCATGTTTTGACAACTGTTTTGATATAATTTCCCCTTTGTACTGTTTATCTAAAGTATTTAAACACTTTATTTAGAGAAGTCCATGACACAAAAACAGTTAAGAACATTTGCTCTTATTTCTTCTCCTTTTTCCCCAATTCTCTTTCTTCTGTTGGTGAAAGTTATGACTACTTTGTTTTTTTTCTTTATGAGGCAGAGAGGAGACACATTATTTTTTCTTCCCATCTCAAGTTTCACTTAATACTAATCCTTTCTTGTCCAGGTTGGTGCCTTCAAAAGATCTTCAAAGGAAATAAAAGATTTCACATGTGTACATGGATTGAATCATCTTTAACCTTTTTCTTGGGAGGCTTTTTAAAATTGAATAAGCTGAAAAAGTGGAATATTTTTTAGATGTAGAACTGTTATTTTAAAATACCTCCATAGTCCAAAAAATGAGAAATTTGAAAGAACAGCTTAAAATATAGAGCCAGATGTGAAATTTATGAAAATTTCTTTTATATGCCTTTTTAAGTTTTATAAGGCAATCTGTGAAAATCAGGCACTTATGGGTGCATTATAATCAATATAGGTACCATCTACGAAGCACTATATTTCAGGCACTGTATTAAATGCTTTACTCATAATGTGGCATGCTATCCTCATAAAAATCCCGAAAGCAAATGTTTTTATTCCATTATGCATTTAAAGACACAAAATCTCAGATTTGAAGTAACTGGCACAAGGCCACTCGGCCAGCTAACAGAGCCAGAATTTAAACTCCTGTCTGCTGGTTTCCAAAAGTCAAGTTATGGCTTTAAATTTAAAGTTACCATGCCTTTAACATATTTTGTAGCCATGTAGAGTTTGTTTTTCTTTTTGTTTGTTTGTTTTTTAATTAAATCATAGCTGTGTACATTAATGCAATCATGGGGTACAATGTGCTGGTTTTATATACAATTTGAAATACTTTCATGAAACTGGTTAACATAGCCTTCACCACATTTTCTTAGCTATTGTGTTAAGACATTTATATTCTACATGTAGTAGATTTAACAGGTAACCTTGTAAAATGCACCACAGGTGTGATCCCACCAATTACCCTCCCTCCAGCCATCCTCCCCCCCTTCATCTTGGGCTGTAGTTGGGTTATAGCTTTCATATGGATGTGTGAGTCTTTCTAAATTGGTTTCAGTAGGGCTGAGTACATTGGATACTTTTTCTTCCATCCTTGAGATACTTTGCCAAGAAGAATATGTTCCAGCTCCATCTATGTATACATAAAAGAGGTAAAGTCTCCATCTTTTTAAAGGTTGCATAATATTCCATGGTGTACATATAAGACATGAAACTATAAAAATACTAGAAGAAATTTCAGGGAAAACACTGAAGAAATCAGCCCAGGAGAATATTTTATAAGGAGGACCCCCTGGGAAATCGAAGCAACATCAAAAATACATTACCAGGATCTGATCAAACTAAAAAGTTTCTGCACAGACAAGAATACAGTACATAAAGCAAGCAGACAGCCCTCAGAATGGGGAAAGATATTTTCAGGTTATGTCTTTGAGAAAGGTTTAATAACCAGAATTCAAGAGAACTCAAACGTATTAGCAAGAAAAGAACAAGTGATCCCATCTCAGTGTGGGCAAGAGACTTGAAGAGAAATTTCTCTGAAGAAGACAGGCGCACAACCTACAGACACATGAAAAAATGCTCATCATCCTTAATCATCAGAGAACTGCAAGTCAAAACCACTCTGAGATATCATCTAACTCCAGTAAGATTAGCCCACATCACAAAATCCCAAAACAAGAGATGTTGGTGTGGATGTGAAGAAAAGGGAACACTTCTGCACTGCTGGTGGGAATGCAAACTAATACCTTCCTTTTGGAAAGATGTTTGGAGATCACTTAGGGGTCTAAATATAGACCTGCCATTCGATCCTTCAATTCCTCTACTAGGTATGTATTCAGAAGACCAAAAATCACTTTATAACAAAGATATTTGCACCAGAATATTTACTGCAGCCCAATTCATAATTGCTAAGTCACGGAAGAAGCCCAAGTGCCCATTGACCCATGAATGGATTAATAAATTGTGGTATATGTACACCATGGAATATTATGCAGCCTTAAAAAAGAATTCTTGATAAGAAATTACTTATAGGCTGGGGGCCGAGGCTCACGCCTATAATCCCAGCACTCTGGGAGGCTGAAGCGGGTGGATTGCTTGAGCTCAGGAGTTTGAGATAAGCCTGAGCAAGAGCAAGACCTCCCTCTTTAAAAAAATAGCTGGGTGTTGTGGCAAGTGCCTATAATACCAGCTACTTAGGAAGCTGAGGCAAGAGGATCGCTTGAGCCCAAGAGTTGGAGGTTGCTGTGAGCTGTGACACCAAGGCACTCTACCAAGGGTGACATAGTGAGACTCTGTCTCAAAAAACAAACAAACAAACAAAAAACCTGAAAATATTCTGTGTAAAAACCTACCTTGTTTGCCTGTGAAGGTTCTGCCCCACAACTAGAAGAAGGAATACATGCTTGGAGAAGCCCAGAAGAATCAAGACAGACTTGCCTTGCTGGGTATCTCAGCTGTTACCATCGGATCACATTCTTGTTGTCCAATGATATTTCTACATGGCTGTCTGCATTTTGTTGAACCGAAGCATAAAAATGAACAATGTCCCCTGTATCTTTGGATGTTCATTCTGAAAGCTCCCATGCATACATGTTAAATAAATTTATATGCCTTTTTACCTACTAATCAATCTGCCTCATGTTGACAATTTTTCAGTGAACTTTTAGAGGGCCAAGGGCTTTGGCCCCATCAAGACTAATTAATTTATTTGTAGTTTATCAACACAGTTATATTTTATTGGTCTTTTGTCCAAATCAAATTTTACTATAATAACATCTGCCAGTATGAGTTTTCTTTTGAGGGTATTATTTTTATGGAATCCTATTTTCCCAGGTCAAAATTTGTAGATCTAAATCTTACCATATCATGGCTTTATTTTGTGTATTGATTATTTCCAGGTTTTCTTATTATTTCAGTTATATTTTGATATTCATTCTTAGGTAATTCATTATAAAATTGTTAAATCTCTCTTACCTATTGCCAAAAATTATCTTACTTAGTGGCTCTGATTCTTTCCTCCACGTCTCCAATTGATTTCTTCTTTAGTTGTTTTTCTTTCTTATTTCATGGAAACTTTAAAATTAACAAGGAAATAAGGACAGAATGTCATGGTGAAAGAGCCCATGAATATTCAGCCTGAGGAAAAAGACTGAAATGGTTAATGAATATCTTCAGGTCTCAAAGGAGGCCAGCGCAGTGGCTCACACTTGTAATCCTAGCACTTTGGGAGGAGGATTGCTTCAGCCCAGAATTTGAAGTTGCAGTGAGCTGAGATAACACCACTGCACTCTAGCCCAGGTGATAGAGTGAGACCGTGTCTCTGAAAAGCAAAAAAAAAAAAAAAAATCTCCTAGGGTTCCCTTCACCTCACCGCAATACATCATTCTTTACTGTGTATTTAACTCAAAGAATGAGGAATATAACTATAAGTGTGGATCATAGTATGTGCATCTTTGTGTGTTCTGTGCATGTCTATATGTATTCCCAACCTAATGGAATGTTAAGTAACGGTCTAATCTACCTTAGGAGGAGTTGGCATCTCTGCCCTAGACACCTTGGTGCAGTGGAGAAAGTATATTGAGGACTTAGAAGAATCAAGTCTACATCTCATCACTTTCATTTACTACCTATATGACCTTGGGGATGTTTCTTTAACTCTCAGAGCCTCACTTTTCTCACCTGTAAAATCGATATCATCTCTATTTTTCAGGATCTTTATGAGTTAGAATAATATATGTGAATAGGCCTTGTAAACTGAAAGTTATTATAAATAGATCCATAACTTTTATCAGAGTAGACATTCATTTGGAAAGATTTGAAAGTGTCCACATAAGGGATTATACATGCTAACAAGGGCAGCTCCTCTTCCAGAGAGGATCCCAACATCAGATGCCCTCCCTGGCCTAGCTCATCCTCAGGATCTATGAGTCACCTCTCTTACCTATTGCCGTGATTCAGTGACACACAGACCATTTCCAGTCATAGTAACAGCCTAAGGTAAGACATGATTTCCATAAGATTGTCTCATTTTGTCTAAGTGCCATAATATATGTAACCAGTGCCCACTGTGGGGACTATCAAGATTATAGCTAAGGCAAAGATGAACAGTGAGGCCAGAATTGTTGCCTGTTATTCCCTTCAAATGGGAGAAGTTTAGGTAGAAATTTTGGCCTCTTTATAATCTGGCCAGAAACAGGAAGAGAGGGGAGAAATGCACCCTATTCCAGAAATACCATCTGCAAATAATAATTGTGCCTGTTCATCATTCCAATGGTGTCCTGGAGCCAGTCGGTATCCATCCATCTCAAGAGCCAATTTTTCAGGAATTTTGAAAACTGTGTTGTTAACATAGCCATTATTAACAAACTTTGGAAACTTACAACTAAATATATTTTTAAAAGGTAACAAATACTCAAAATTCATCACTTTCTAATTTTGTCATTCCATTTTACTATTATGTGTGCTCTCAAAGTTATTTACATCTATTGTACCTATCTAGCTGACAAACTATATAATACTGACCTCATGCATATCTCTTCCTAACTCCATGTTCAGTGATGTCTTATTGGTAATTTGAAATAGGTCACAGTGGGAATACTTACACCATGAAAACTGACCATGCTACTAATAAGGTATTTGTCCAGAGCCATTTGTTAAACACTTACCAGGGCACCACTCCTTTCATTCATTTGTCTAAGTGCTTTGGCTAGTGCTTATAGGGCATCTAATGCAGCTTCTGGAATCAGACTCATCAGATTTAAATCTGAGCTTTACTATTTACTATATGACCTTGGAGAAGTTACTGACCCTTTCTGTGATTCTGTAAAATGTAGATAAAAGAAAGATTACCTACGCCATCGGATTATTGTAAAGCTTAAAAGGGTTACTACATATAATCCTGAACTTATACTATGTATTGTAATTATGCTGATTTAGAAAGCTGCTTTAATTTTGACATGGAAGTATCTTTCTAGTCCTATTTTACTAAGAATTTTAAGAATCAGGTTTCAATGTCAAATTTTATCAAATGCCTTTTTATGTCTATATAATTAGAAGGGTTTTTTAATCTTTGAGGTCTTAATATGGTGAATTATATTATCAGAATTCTTACTATTAGAGGAATCCCTGGAATGAATTTCACTTGGTCATGGTGTACTGTTCCTTGAATGTACTGCTGGGTTCCATTAGCTAATAATGTATTTTTTCTATCTCATCATCATCAATACATTTTCTTGGTTATAATTTTCTTTTGTTTGAGTGCAAAATCTGAAAATGTTTAATGACTTTATGAAAGTAATTAGGGAGATTTTATTTTTTCTGCTCTTGCAAACAGTTTAAGTAGCCTTGGAAAATACCTAGTTGCTACAGGATTAGAGAGAATTTACCTCTCAGGGAGGCTGAGGTGAGTGGATTGCTTGAGCTTAGGAGTTTGAGACCAGCCTGAGCAAGAGTAAGACACTGTCTCTACTAAAAATAGAAAACTAGCCAGGTGTTGTGGTGCACACCTGTAGTCCCAGCTACTTTGGAGGCTAAGGCAGGGGAATCACTTGAGTCCAAGACTTTGAGGTTGCTGTGAGTTATGATGCCACGCCATTCTACCCAGGGCAACTGAATGAAATTCTGTCTCAAAAAAAAAAAAAAAAAGAAAGAAAGAAAGACAAGAAAGAGGGAGAAGCGAAAGGAAGAAAGGAAGGAAAGAAAGAAAATTAATTAATTTACCTATGGAGTTATCAGGGCCTAAAAGAAGGAAGGAAAGGGAAAGGGAAGGAAAGGAAGAAGGAAGGAAGGAAGGAAGGAAGGAAGGAAGGAAAAGAAAGAAGGAAGGAAGGGGGGAGGGAGGACGGAAGGAAGGAAAGAGAGAGAGAGAGAAAGGAAGGAAGGAAGGAATTTACCTATGGAGTCATCAGGGCCTGGGGGTATTCAGGGGCATAGCTCTTTGTCAACTTTTCTATTTCTGCTCTTGCTTCTTCTGTCCTCCCTCTTCCTCATTAATCCACACATATTCGCATGCAACACCTCCTTTGGCTGGCTTTGATAAATAAGACATGTACAATCTCATCCATTAATTTTTTTCTAGAAGCCAATACTGAAAAAATGTGGGGTCACCATATAAGATACATCATACATCGTATACCTCACAGCATATTTCTCCGACCCACTACTTCCATACATCCTCTTGCAGATCTCAGTCTGCTCCTTTCACAAAGCCAAGGCTCCGACTAAATGACTTTGCTCCTAGAAAGTGAGGCTTTCCAAGGCGTGGTCTGGTTGTCTCCTTCAGGGGCTTTTTCTTAAGGAACAGCCTCTCTTTCCTCAAATTCTGAAATAAACTCCATTGCATTGCACTTGTCCCTCCAATCATGAAAACCTGTTGATCAGCCCAAAGAACCAGGCAGTACCCACCAGCCTGACACAGACCTGCTGGCTCATGATCTGGGCATACCTCAGTGGCTGGCAGATAACAATGGAATGGTCATAGGCCATAAAAATCAAGAGTATGCACTCAGCCACACACATGCAGAAACTTATATGGTGGTCTTTGTAGAAGGATTCCAGAATAACACGCCAGTAATTTCCAGAAAGATTCCAGCTTATTTAGATAGGAGAGGTTCAGAATGTGCTCCGAAGTCATATCAAACTTGCTCAGAAGTTACATTAAAGCAGAATCACATCAGAGTATGGGTGTACATCTGATTATAAATTATAGAGGATAAAAACTAGCCCCTATGTATAGGAAAAAGCAAAGAGTAGGGTTATTTATATCTTAAGGACTATAGTGACTCAGGTAAGAGCCACGGGAGCTGTGTGTTCTTTGAGAGAGCTGCACATTGTCACACAATGTGCAAGTCAGAGGCTTTGCGAAAGTGTGTGGGCAAGCATAAATGAGCAATCATGGCTTCTTCATTATTCTGTCTCACAAGTTCCCTGTTATGGTCATAAATCAATCATCCAGTTGCATTTACAAGATCAACACTAATTGTCTCAGGTAGCTAGGCAGGCTCTTTCCTAGGGAGGCTGGCAATCTGCAGTTGTAAGGAGCGAGCATTAGGTCCAGCATACATCCTTGCCTATTTATCAGAAAACATGCTTAGATACCCAAACCCTATAGCAAATATCATCTTTAATAGTGAAACCTTAAAAGCACTATCTTCAAGATCATAAACAAGCCTATGATAACCACTGTCCCTACTTTTATTCAAGGTTACATTGAAAATCCTAAGCAGTACAACAAAGTAAGAAAGGAAATAAGAACTGGAAATGACAAAACTATTTACAGATGCTATGACTGTCTTTATGGAAGAATCACTTAATAAAATTAATAGAATTGAATAAAGTTACTGGATACAAAACCAACATGCAAAAATCAAACTGTTCCTAGCACTCTGGGAGGCCAAGGCTGATGGATTGCCTCAGCTCACGAGTTCAAGGTCAGCCTGAGCCAGAGCAAGAACCCCCCATATCTAAAAAATAGCCGGGCGTTGTTGCAGGCACCTGTAGTCCCAAAGACTTGGGAGGCTAAGGCAAGAGAATCACTTGAGCCCAAGACTCTGAGGTTGCTGTGAGCTATGACTCCATGGCATTCTACCAAGGGTGACAAAGTGAGACTCTATCTCAAAAAAAAAAAAAAAAAAATCAAATTGTAATTCTGTCACCAGCAAACAACTTAGAAAGTGTAATTTTTTAACCACTCTTTTTTTTTTTGGCGAAGGATCTCATTGTCTCCCAGGCTGGATTGAAGTGACACAGTCATTTACTGCAGCCTTCAACTCCTGGACTCGAGCGATCCTCTAACCTCAACCTCCCAAGTAGCTAGGACTACAGGCACATCATACCATGCTTGCCTAATTTTTTATTTTTTGTAGAAATAAGGGCTTGCTTTGTTACCCAGGCTGATTTCAAACTCTTGGCCTCAAGAGATCCTTCAGCCTCACTCTCCCAAGGCGCTGGGCGTACAAGTGTGAACTACTGTGGCGGACTACTATTTTAAATTGTATGAAAAATATAAAGCACAGAGGCATAATTCTAATGAAAAATGGCACTTCCTCATAGGAAAGAAAGCATATAAAATTAATGAATGTCACTAGAGAAAACATAATAAATGGAAATATATTTAGACTTACATCATACAACATCTGTAAAGTTAACAATTCTTCACCCTAATAGCCCTTGGAGTTAGTTACACACGTACTACTTTCAACTCTGTTTTTGTTATAATTATTTTTTCTTTTTTTTTTGAGACAGAGTCTCAAGCTGTCACCCTGGATAGAGTGCTGTGGCATCACAGCTCACAGCAACCTCCAATTCCGGGGCTCAAGCAAGTCTCCTGCCTCCGCCTCCCAAGTAGCTGGGACTACAGGCGCCCACCACAACGCCCGGCCATTTTTTGGTTGCAGCCATCATTATTGTTTGGCGGGCCCAGGCTGGATTCGAACCTGCCAGCTCAGGTGTACGTGGCTGGCGCCTTAGCCCGTTGAGCCACAGGCGCCGAGCCTATAATTATTTTTTCACTCAAAATCACATGACATAAATATACTGTAAGAAGTGTTTTTTTTTTTTTTTTTTTGAGACAGAGCCTCAAGCTGTCACCCTGGATAGAGTGCTGTGGCATCACAGCTCACAGCAACATCCAATTCCTGGGCTTGAGCCAGTCTCCTGCCTCTGCCTCCCAAGAATCTGGGACTATAGGCACCCACCACAACGCCAGGCCATTTTTTTTTTTATTGCAGCTGTCATTGTTGTTTGGCGGACCTGGGCTGGATTCGAACTCCCCAGCTCAGGTGTACATGGCTGGCGCCTTAGCCCCTTGAGCCACAAGTGCCGAGCCAAAAAGTGATATTTTTCAACATCACAATGTCAGACAAAAATAGTCACTAATTTCCTTCATACAGTACTTTCTAGGAAGAGAATATCATTTGGAACAATTTAAATGGCACACCATGTTTGGGTTGAAATCCTATCAACACAATGCTGTGGACCACAGATTGCAGAGAAATGAGTAGTCCAACAGGCTTCCTGCTTAGCATATCAATGAATGGTTTAGAATAGATGCTTTTAAAGTGAAGAGTTTGCTTTTTTCAGGAGCTTTTGAGTTGATAGACGAAGGATTATGAGACATCTTGTACTGCAAAGATCAATTTCCTGATGCTCAATTTTTGTGCCTAAGATGTACGAACTGAGTGATGTTACCAAAATGTCTCAATTATATCAGATTGAGTCAGACCCAGACGTGGAGGTGGTGGTGAAGGTAAATGGCAGGGTGTGGAGAAAAAGCCATCCCACCACACATAGAATGAGTCAAGCTGCAAGTATCGTAAACTTCCATTTCATAGCAGTCCAACTAGTCCAGATGTAGAAAGAAGAGCTACAGAGAATAGAAAGAGGGAGATAATTACTGAAGTTCTTAGGCTTGTGCAGAATTTAAATTGGCAGATAATTCAGCCCTGGGCAGAATTTTGGAAGAATAGTGTGTGATCAGGGGAAAGAAGGGTATGCCAAAGAAGAGATAGAGAGGATAGGGGAGGGGAGCAACTGATCAAGCATGTATGTTGCATCAGACAGATCTTTTGTCTGTGGTTTCAGCTTTATCAGCAGCACTTGATATGATGGCTGGTACAGAGCCGGTGCTCAGCCAATATTTATTGTTGTGTTGAACGTGGTATAATGCTATGAAAAAATATTTAATTGGGGGCACAAGAAGTGATAAGCAAGTCAGCAGAAACCCTATAAAATTAACTCCAAAAAAATTGGGAAATGGGTGGACAAGAGTTAAAAGTGTTCTCAGATTTGAAGCTGAGGGCACAAGGATCATCATAACCAGGCCCTTATATCTATGCAGTCTGGTAATGGGAAGAGAAAATTTCCTGAGAAAGCTGGGACTATTCTAGACCTTCCAGGCCACTTGCCATGGGCACGGTCTCACAAGGGAGCCTTGGAATGGACTGTTACAAAACCGTCCCCAGGGATACAGTTGGAATGGTCAGGTTTCAGGAGAAGGTAGTTGGTGACTCCCAGCAGTAAACAGAAGCTGCCTTACACATGCACACACCCGAGTGAGAGGGATGGGGAAAGAGGGCGGAGGGAGAAGGAGCCTGTAAATGAGCCCTATAAATGAGCAGCTGGTTTGCAGCAAGACCATTTCACCCTCACTCTGCACCTGTGGATCCCTCCCCTGAGCCTGAGGGCAGCGCAGCCAATGTCCTCGCCAGTGTGTGCCAAAGCCCATGGACAAGGTCAGTGAATGTGTTCATTTCTGTGGTGGAAGCTGCTGCCTCTGTGGACATGCCCAGACATGAACACTCCTGTCTCCCTCAGCAACTATCTCTGTTCAGATCACATCAGGACTCAGCCCATAGTGGCCGTAGGGGAGTCACAGAGCTTGGCTCCATTAACCTCCCCCTTGCTCTGTTCTCCTTCCATTCTCTGTGTGGTTCCAGCTGTCTTTGGTTAGTCACTTCTTCCTCTGCGTCTCCCCTGTGTGTTTCCATCACGATCTCAGCTTGTCCACCTGGCCTGCTGGCTCTGGCTGAGGGGCAGATGGCCTGGATGTGACGGAGAGGGCAAGCCTGGTTTGCAGAGGGGAGGGAAAGACACCAGAAGGTCAATCTCTTGTTCCCGGAGCTTGAGGAAGCACCAGCTCCCTAGTCCCAGTTCCACATCCAGGAGGGCATGCCCAGCAGGCCTGGTCAGCCTCTCAGTCCCCTTTTCTCTCTTTCTCTCTCTCTTTTTTAAATACTGAGTCTCACTTTGTCACCCTTAGTAGAGTACCATGGCATCACAGCTCACAGCAACCTCAAACTCTTGGGCTCAAGTGATCCTTTTGTCTCGGCTTCCCAAGCAGCTAGGATTACAGGCAGCCGCCACAACACCCGGCTATTTTTTAGAGATAGGGTCTTGCACTTGCTCAGGCTGGTCTCAAACCTGTGAGCTCAGGCAATCTGCCTGCCTCAGCCTCCTCAGGCTCCTTTTCATGTTTGGTTTTTCTTGTCCTCTGGGTTTTATTTATTTATTTATTTATTTTTGTAGAGACAGAGTCTCACTTTATGGCCCTCGGTAGAGTGCGGTGGCGTCACACAGCTCACAGCAACCTCCAACTCCTGGGCTTAGGCGATTCTCTTGCCTCAGCCTCCCGAGTAGCTGGGACCACAGGCGCCCACCACAACGCCCAGCTATTTGTTTTGTTTTGTTTTGTTTTGTTTTGTTTAACTCTCTCTCTAGTCTGGTATTCTTGGTGTCTGTCTCTTGATGTACTTCTCTATATAAACCTATCTTATGTTTTCAGATTCTTTCCCTGTCTTGCTCTAGTTCAGTCGGTCTTTCTTTGGCTTTTTCTTTTTCTTTTTTTTTTTTTTTTTTGTTTGCAGTTTTTGGCTGAGGTCAGGTTTGAACCCACCACCTCTGGTATATGGGGCCGGCACGCTACTCTTTGAGCCACAGGTGCTACCCTTTCTTTGGCTTTAACATGTTTCTTTCTTTTTTGTTTAGAGGGATCTCTCCTCTTGTCTCTATGGTTACTTTGTCTCATTTCTTGCTTTTTGAACCTTCCTCTTTATGTTTGTGCATGTTGGTACTTTCTGTTTATCTGTCATCATTCTTTCTTGTTCTCCTGGGGAGAGGAAGGCGTAGAAGTAACTCGAGGATGGTCCTCTCTCGGGGACCCTGACACAGAGCATGAATGCCGCATTTTGTTTGCAATGTTTCTGGGAGCCAGATTAACAGAAAAGGGGACCAGAATATATCAAGGAAAAGCCAACTTAGAAAGAAAAACTTCCTGACAATGAGAAGTGGGAGACATTAGGATGAATTATAAAGGGTGGTGAGATCTTCTCTTTTCTCTAAGTTTCTGCAGGAACGGTTTACCCTACAAGCGAGAGGCTGGCCAAGCCTGTACGGTATTTCTTCTACATGTGAAGTGAAACCATAGGGAGATGGAGAAGAAACAGAGATCAGAATAAACGTTTGTTATCTAATCTGTGCCAGCCATTAATCATATAGCATTTTAGTTAATCCTCATTCTATAGGAAATACAACTGGGACTAAACTGTCTGACTCTACCTTATAGTGAGTTGGCAAGGCTAAGGTGGAGTTTCAGGTATACCCGACTCCAGGTACCCTGTGCCTTGCCTTACCACTGCTTATACAGTGATGAAATCCCATTTTGGGGTGTGTGTATTTTTAATGCCTGAGCATTTATATATTATATTTTTAAATTTATACATCAGCCTTACAAATCATTTTTAAACTATTAGGTCTAGGTGAAAGAAAGAATTAAGTCTGCAAGGAAAAAAATATTTTGCAAGTCATTTAGCTTAGCTTGAGATAACAAAATCATTTCACTTTGTCCCTCAAATCTGACTTTTTTAATTGCCAAAATATGTATGTTTTTATGGTGTAAAATATGATTTTTGTTTTGAGACAGAGTCTCACTCTGTTGCCCCGACTAGAGTGCTATGGCGTTAACCTAGCTCACAACAACCTCAAATTCCTAAGTTCAAGCAATCCTCCTGCCTCAGCCTCCAGAATAGCTGAGACTATGGACATACACCACACCACCACTCCTGGCTAATTTTTGCATTTCTAGTAGATGGGGTCTCGCTCTTGCTCAGGCTGATCTTTAACTCCTGAGCTCGAGTGATCCTCCTGCCTTGGCCTCCCAGAGTGCTAGGATTACAGGCATGAGTCACCATGCCTGGCCTGTAAAATATAATTTTTCATATGTGTATATATTGTGGAATGGCTAAATCGAACTAATTAGCATACCCATTACCTCACATGTTTATCTTTTCTTTCGTGGTGAGAACACAGAAAATCTCTCTTAGCAATTTTTAAGTATAGAATTCATTGTTATTAACTATAGTAATCATGTTCTATGGTGGATCTCTTGAACTTACTCTTTCTGTCTAACCTAAATTTTGTATCCTTTGACCAACATCTCCTCAATCCCATCCACACCCTCTGCCAGCCCCTGGTACCCACCATTCCATTCTCTGTTTCTGAGGCTGACTTTTTAAGATTCCATGTATAAGAGAGATTATGTCATGTTTGTCTTTCTGGGCCTGGTTTAGTTCATTTATTATAATGTCCTCCAGGTTCATCCTTGTTGTAACAAATGACAGAATTTCCTTTTTTAAGTGGAATAGTATGCCACTATCTGTATATCTGTACCACATTTTCTATACCCATTCATCCATTGATGGACACTTAGATTGATTCCCTATCTTGGCTACTGTGAATAATGCTGCAAAGATTGTGGGAGTGCAGATGTCTTTGACATTGATTTCATCGCCTTTGCATGTATACCAACTAGTGGGATGGCTAGACCATATTGTAGTTCTAGTTTTAATTTTTTGAGGTATGTCCATAAATACTTAACATAATGGCTATCCCAATGTACAGTCCCACCAACAGTGGCAAGTGTTCCCTTTTCTCCACTTCCACACAACACCTATCTTTTGTCCTTTGATAATAGTCAATCTAGTAAGTGTGAGGTGATATTTCATTGTAGTTTAATTTGCATTTTCCTGGTGATTAGTGATGTTGAGCAATTTTTCATGTATCATTTGACCTTTGTCTATCTTTCTTTAAAAATTTTTTCAAATTAATATGAGGATATAAACAATTGGGTTATAATGTTTGCATGTCTATCTTTTTCTTTTTTTTTGAGACAGAGTCTCACTTTGTCGCCCTCGATAGAGTGCTGTGGTGTCACAGCTCACAGCAACCTGAAACTCTTGGATTTAAGCAATCCTCTTGCCTCAGTCTCCTGAGTAGCTGGGACTACTGGCGCCCGCCACAACGCCCAGCTATTTTTAGAGACGAGGTCTCACTTCACGAGTTCTTTTTTAAAGAAATGTCTATTCAAGTCCTTTCCCTATTTTTTAATTGGGTTATTTGTTTTCTATTGAGTTGTTTGAGTTTTTAAATCTCATAAATAAATAAATGTTCACCTCTTAAAATTACCGAATTTAAATCATCCAGGACTCTCTCCATATTTCAGTTTTTTCTCTTCTATATCCTGTTGATACAGAGGATCAATCTGTATCAATTCTCTCTAATATGGATTTGCTCTCTCTCTCATTATCTCTCACTCTTTCCTCTCTTCTCTAAGCTATTTGGAGTCACTCCAATTTGTTCAGGCATTTTAAAATAGCAAAATAGCTCAGCTGAATCAATGCCACAGAACAGCTGAAGTTATTATCCCATCCACTGATGTTTAATAATTCTTCTCTTTGATTACTAAGTTATTTTCTCCAATTTCTTACCCATATTTGAACATACACACAAGTTCAGAGAGCCTAATTGTGGATACTTTTGCATATTATTTTCTTTCCCTTAGTTTTGTAGTTGTTTTATCCTTTATTTAAATCTTCATATTGAAGGTGCCTGAGAAAGGAGAGGAACAGCAAATCCAGTCGGTTTTATTTTAGCTTCTCTAACGGTATAGCAGATTCATTGGGGCTCAGCTGGAGGAGGTATAGGGATCATGGAAAGACATTACGTCTTATGAGATGGAGGCAGGCACAATACAAAGTCAGACCTTACCTATAAATGATGGAGATAATGGTTTTCCATTATTTATAGCATCTCCCATTAATGCAGATTATCAAGAAGGACCTCATAGGAGAGTCTGTGCCCTACATTTACCTTTTGGTAAATGTCTCATGTCACATCTGGGCATATTTATAACCCTTGGTCCTGACCAGGAATCTTCAAGGGCTACAGGTACTTCAGAGATCCTCAGTTTCTGAGGAATGTGAAGAAATTGAAGTGAATCCAGTTGCAAAGAGGCAGAGGAAACAAAGTGCAGGCAGAAAAAACTGAGAGGAAAGCAATGAGAACTTAGACCATTACTACAATTAAACTCAATTGGATAAATCTCTGTTGCAAGTCAATTATTGTGTGAATTTCTGTGAAAAGCAGAGACTACTCCCTGCCCATCTTGCTGAAGAAAAGGGAAATGGAGTGAACTCAAAATGGAAAAGAAGTGAAATAGGTAGGCCTATAAAAACACTTTTGGAGTTTGTGGGACATTGGAATGGGTTGCTAAATTGTGACAGAGTCACCAGGAGAGGCCTCCAGGAATTCACACTAAGGATTAGTTGACTTCTTTAAAAGTCCCTTACATCTCAAAGACATGGAAACAACCCAAGCATCCACCAATACATGAATGGATTTATAAAATGTGGTATGCAAACACCATGGAGTACTACTCAGCCATAAAAAATGATCTAGCATCTTTTGTGACAACCTGGATGGAATTGGAAACCACTCTTCTAAGTGAAATGTCACAAGAATGGAGAAACAAACACATGTATGCGATACAAAATTGAAACTAACCAATCAACCTGGTAGTGCATATGTGGATGTAAATCTCCATGAAAGTCAAGCTGTGGGGAGCAAATAGTGAAGAGGAGGGAAGGGGTTAATTCACACCTACTGGGTACAGTGCACACTATCTGGGTGAAGGGCACACTTATAATTTTGACTCAATCTGTGCAAAAACAAAGTATGTAAACAATACTTGTGTACCCCCTAATATTCTGAAATTTAAAAAATAATAAAATAAAAACAAAAAATTGGAGAAAATAACTTAGTAATCAAAGAGAATTATTAAACGTCCACTAACAAGGACGTCTCTAAGATCCTGATTTCCCTACTACTTCCAGGCGCGTTCCTCATTGATTTCTAGAGCTTGTCATGTCTGTATTTTCGGATGATTAAAGGCCCTTCTTTTGCTTTTATTAATCTGATTTCTAAATATCGTTAATTTTCCCATTAGTAAAAATGTATATATTTTCTTATTCTTAGAAAAAGAAATTGACTTGCCATTTTAGGGCATACTGTATGCTTTGAACCAGGAGGATGGAATCAGGAAGCTAGAATCAGGAGAGTGGATATCTTTGTCCTCTTCCTGCAGCCTGTCTGTTGATTTCACCTTACTTGACCAGGGGAATTTTCAGAGCAGGAAGAGGAAATACAAAGCATGTGAATCTAAGTGTTGATTCTTAATTCTCAGCCTTGAGTAGCAAAGGAAATCTTCATTTGCTTCTCAAATAAGCCCTAATGCATTTACATATTTTTATCTTATGTATTTGATTTCAAATTTATCAAGTATTGGCAATTATGGAATTTGGTGCATCTACTTCATCCACTCATTGTCAAATTTAGGGACAGGAGTCTCTGTTTAGAGGTTAAAGATCTTTTTTAATAGAGAAAGCAACAGTTTCTGAAGTCCACTCTTGGAAGATTCCTTGTCAGAAATATTTGCAAGAACAAGTTTTATGTTACAGAATAATATGTACTAATCTGTAACTAAAGGAGTAAAGGAATTAATGTTTTCTTCTTATTTTCTTGCTGGTATTTCTTCAACTAACAGGACAAAGCATAATTTTCAAGTCAACTTGAAAATTCCATTCCATTTGTTAGCACTGAGACAAAATTTTAAAACCCTGAAAAGGCCCAAACATACAATATGAGAAAGAAGGGGCAGAATAAGATTATTAGCAAATGGTATATGGGCCATGTAAGGTTTCACACCTATACTACAAAGTGTATACACATGTAACTTAGCAATATTATTTAAGTAGACATTTATCTTTAGTACTACAAATGTCAAAGAACTAACAAAATCATCAAAAACATGTTCTCTTCCAGACTGGCCCACCAGGTCAGACCATCCTCGTTGGACCTGCTCCTCTTTGAACACCATGAGATCATTTGTTACTTGCCACAGTGATTCAATGACAAACATCATTATCAGCTATGCAACAGAATGAGGTAGGATGTGATTTCCATGATATTGAACCATTTATTTAGACCAATGCTTGATTTGTTAGTTCCTGGTGGTAGCTAATAAAGTACCAGATGTTAGGTATCACAGAATCTTTTGTGACATAGGACTCATAGATAAACATTTGTCCTCTAATTTGTCCTAGCAATTCCTCAGGTCAAACCTCAATTTCTTCTTGGACAAGTTCCAGTCTTCGCTGCAGTGTGGTTTACTGATAGATTTTGCCAGACTCTGACCTTAAGTCCCAACATATCCACTGAGCTCAGGCTTCCAACCCACATCTTAAACGGTGCTCACTGCCTTGCCTCTCCCATTCTGGATCTTTAAGGGAAGTCCTTCATATGAGAAAAGCATCCTAAAGTAAAGATGATGGGAATGGCCTACTGCCTGGATATTGCCTTAATCTACCATGAAATCACACCCAGAAGGAATCTAGAGCTGCAAGAGGTGGCAGTGATAGGGCAGCTAACTTATAAAATGCAGGTAGAGGCTGGACTTGGAAGCCTGAGGCAGGAGGATTGCTTGAGGCCAGGAATTTGAGACCACCCTGGGCAACATAGCAAGACCCCAGCTCTAAAATCAAAGATTTAAAAATTAGCTAGGCATAGTGCCATGTACCTGTAGTCCTAGCTACTCAGGAGGCTGAGATAGGAGGATCACTTGAGCCCAGGAGTTTAAGGTTACAGGGAATTATCATGATGCTACTGCATTCTAACCTAGGCAACAAAGACCCTGAGAAAGAAAAGAAAAAAGGAAGGGGAAGGGAGGGAAACTGTCTCCTATTAGGAAAGCCTGCAAGAGCTCTCACCCAGGCCCCATATCCAGCATACACAGCACCGGCAGGGCAGGGCAGGGCAAGAATGGAAAAGAAAGAAAGAAAATGCCATTAGAGAATACAAAAGAACGAAAGACATGGAAAAGAGAGGCAAATTAAACCAGAGTTAAACGAGTGGCAGGCAACCATTACCAAAGATGGGGAAGGGAGAGGGAGAAAGAGAAGTATAAGGATTGGAAGTAGTTAGAAAACATAAAAAAAGACTAACAGGTAGAATGACAGTTTATAGAAAATGGAGTAAGAAAGGAGAAAATAGAGAGGTGGTTGGCAGAAGTGAAAGTTAAGAAGAAATACCTTAACCATCTACAAGCATCTGAGAGTGCAAGGGATCTGATACATCACAACTCCAAAACAAGATGAATGGAACAAGAGAGATTTAATATGAACATAATGACTTCCTAAAAGTGGCAAGAGTGAAGTTAGTGAATAAGTACTGTAAATGCTCATTATGTAAAGACAGAAAAAAAATTTACTGTGAGAAACAAAGGGATGAATTAGACTTCCCCAAAGGTTCATTCAGAAAGGTTGGAGTTGCGCCCTGCTGATAACTTCCCTTTTCTCACAGGGACGGTTGGATCCTGCCTACCCAATGATGTGTAAACCTAAATTCTGATCTGAGGAGGGAAACTGTCTCCTATTAGGAAAGCCTGCAAGAGCTCTCACCCAGGCCCCATATCCAGCATACACAGCACGGGCAGGTGAAGTGGCATCAGCAACTTCTGGAAGAGTGAGTCTAGGAGGAGGTAGATGATGGGGCAAAACTAGGTATGGCTGTCTCCAGACACATGCAAATCACTCTCACCTGAGCGACGATTCCTGAGGATTAAAATGTTTTTTATTTTCCCTGACATTTCAACTCATTCATCTTCTTTTTTTCTTTGAGGCAGAGTCTCACTTTGTTGCCCTGGGTAGAGTGTAGTGGCGTCAGCCTAGTTCACCGCAACCTCAAACTCTTTGGCTTAAGGGATCCTCCTGCCTCCGCCTACCAAGTAGCTGGGAGCCTGCCACAACCCCTGGCTAATTTTTCTATTTTAGTAGAGATGGGGGTCTCACTTTGCTCAGGCTGGTCTTGAACTCCCTAGTTCAAGGGATCCTGCCCCCTTGGCCTCCCAGAGTGCTAGGACGACAGGAAGTGTGAGCCACTTCCTTAATTTGTTATGATTCCTTGTATGCAGTGGTGACTTTGGCATTTTCACTGCCCCATAACACTGACAGCTTACTAGAGTTCACTTTAAAGTTCCAAAAGGTTCACTGCCACTCATCCACCCAGTGTTAGAGTTGGGTTTCTGGGCCCAAGCGAAGACCTTACATTACTCTACAGCTGTCTCCCTTGTGCTCTTCCTATCTTCCCTCCTCAAGCAGGCCCCAGATGGTGAACCTAAGGAACAGCAGCACAGTGACAGAGTTTATCCTTGTGGGTTTTGAGCAGAGCTTGCCTTCCACCCGGGCATTGCTCTTTGCCCTCTTTCTGGCCCTCTACAGCCTTGCTATGGCCATGAATGGCTTCATCATCTTCATCACCTGGACAGACCCCAGGCTCAGCAGCCCCATGTACTTCTTCCTTGGCCACTTGTCTCTCCTGGACGTCTGCTTTATCACCACCACCATCCCGCAGATGCTGATTCACCTGGTGGTCAAGAACCACACTGTCTCCTTTGTCTCTTGCATGACCCAGATGTACTTGGTCTTCTGTGTGGGTGTAGCTGAGTGCATCCTCTTGGCTTTTATGGCCTATGACCGTTATGTTGCTATCAGCCACCCACTTAGCTATGCTCAGATCATGAGCCAGCAGGTCTGTGTCAGGCTGGTGGGTACTTCCTGGTTCTTTGGGCTCATCAATGGCATCTTTCTTGAGTACATGTCTTTCCGGAATCCTTTCTGCAAAGACAACCACATAGAAAACTTCTTCTGCGAGGCCCCCATAGTGATTGCCCTCTCTTGTGGGGACTCGCAGTTTAGTCTAAGGATGATCTTTGCTGATGCCATCGTGGTACTGCTCAGCCCCATGCTGCTCATTGTCACTTCCTACATTGGCATCCTAGTCTCTGTCCTCAGCAGAGCCTCCTCCACAGGTCGGGGGAAAACCTTCTCTACCTGTGCCTCCCACCTGACTGTGGTCATCTTTTTCTACACCTCAGCTATGTTCTCTTACATGAATCCCCGCAGCACACATGGGCCTGACAAAGACAAGCCTTTCTCCCTCCTCTACACCATCATCACCCCCATGTGCAACCCCATCATCTACAGTTTCCGCAACAAGGAAATGAAGGGGGCCATGGCAAGGGCCATTGGGAGAAGCAGCCTGACCAGGGCAGAGTCTGTCTAGAAGGAAGGCCTTGGAGGTGAAGCTCCTCCTCGGGGTGAGATTGCCCCTTCCCCAGCCCTGACAATTATAACTTTCCAATGCTGAAATGTTCTAGGAAAGAACATTTCATGGCTTCCCTGGCACTGGATTCAGACCTGAAAGTTTCCCCTCATGTCCAAAACTCATCCCTCTGACTTTTCACTTCCAGTTTTGTTTCTTCTTGGAAATTAGGAGAATTAGAGACTTTTCTTAGTTTTCTTTCCTCTAAGTTCTTACAACAGGATTTGATAAATAAGTGCACTTAATTCCATTTCATTCTATTTGTGTAATACTTTTACATGCTATCCCCCAGCCTGAGTTTTGCATATGCATTTAGGATTAAACGTTTTTGTCTCTCAATGTATTGTTTTAGTCTGTTTTTCTTTCTCACATTCCACTCTCATTTCCTCGATCTGCCCTCATCCATCCCACTCCTATGAGAAAAGGTAAGTAAAGAAGTAAAAGGGAATTAGGAAACAGTGTTGACTTTAGGAAAAGTCAACTAGAGAAAAGATGACCACAGCAGCCTGAACTCCATCTTCTCAGCCCCCAACATCCAGTAAGGGAGCATTTGTGGTGGCACTAAATGTCAACAATGTACCCAATTGGTGCTGTGGTGTTGCAGGCAGGGCAGGAGAGCCTAGCATATCAAATCCCTTTTCCTAAAATCCTCTAGTTTCCTTTAGTAACAGAACTGTCTGCCTGATATTTCCCTTCCCATGCAAGTAGAAAGTGCCTCTATCAAGCTGCTCAGGCTACCAGTTTCCTTCCCTGTCGTCATACCACAAATTAATTCCCCCTCCCACACCCCACTGCTTTCTTTTTTTCTCTTACATCACTTATTTCATTTCAACTCAATCCTATTCCACCTTACCTCCTCATCTATTCAGGGGATGAATCTATTTCATCCCCTGTGCTTTAAGGCCCACCTCTCCACACCACTTCCACCATTGCAGAAGCCTTTTTATTTACATCCTTGTCCTCTTGAGCTTCCTCTCATTTCTCTCTTTAACCAAACCTAGCTTTCTTTGAGAGGGCTCTACATTCTCTGAAGTTCTTCCTTTAAAATTTGCATTTTGTTCTGGCCTTTGTCATAATAAATAAGGAAGGTGGATAGGCCCATTTTTTTTCCAATGTACTCTCATAATATGAATGAACCTCACTTGAGATGCTCTCAGACATATTACCCTACGCAATAACAACTTAAAACAGTTATTTCACTTCACAAAACTCTTATCTTTTGAGTCCAAATTGATTTCTCTAGAATCAGAGAATGTGAAAAGCTCTTCTTAGCAAAGAGGAAGAAATGATACTCCACAGTAAACAAACAATACACACGGGACCTGAAGATTTCCAAATTACATCAAAGTTAAACAGACCAAAAAAAAAAAAAGACTTTAAAACTATTGCAATAGGATATTAAATGGAATTCCACTAAAATAAAGGGCTGAGGAGTTGGAAGAGCCCCTATGGGGGAATCACATGACACCTGCATTTGTTAATTGCAAAGGAAATGGAAACTTTCTCCTATCTTCAAGACAAGCCATAGTTTTATGATTTGGAACAAGGCACCCACCAATGTTAGGCTCCTAGCATCCCACAGAGACTGCGATACTCTCCTTGATGATTACATTTTAAAGGGATGGCTCCCAGATCCTTGAAAAAGACATTCCCTGGGTCATAAAACTGGCAATAACTGTCTAAAATGTAGATACGGTTCAAAAGAGCAGAGAAAGAATTTGAAATTAACAAATTCTTATGCTTTTCTAAAGTATAGCCTCTAAAAAAGGAAATCAACTCTACAGTTAGGGAAAAACCTGTCTAAAGTTGCCAAGGTTAAGGTCCTCCATCACCATGGAAACAAAAAAAGTGCCTATCTTTTTCTCTGGGATGTCAGTTTCTTCTCTAGGTTTGAAAATTCCTGCCTCAAAGAGAAAAAAAGTGAAGGAAAGGAAAAAAGGGAAAGAAGGATGCTTCTGAGGAAGTTTTCTGAGGAATAATTTCTTTACATTTGTTCAGCACTGTTGGACATTTGAGATTATAAATAAGGGACTATTCCGCCTTTAAGGATCTCATAGCCTAGTAGAGCAGAAGAGAACTAATAATGGTAATAGAAAGAGTAAGCACTGTTAAGAGGCCTATACAAACAACTTAGGGAGCACAGATAACCGCAGTCCACTTTATTAAGCACTAAAGAGTTTTATAATACATTTAATCCTCACACAACCTTATGAAGTACTAGTACTACCTCGATTTTGAAATGCAAAAACTGAAGCTCAGAGAGGTTAAGTAACTTGACAAAATCACATAGCATTTAAGTGGCACAGCTGCGATTCTAACTCCGGTGGGCCAGAGCCTGCACTCACTCCTAAGGAGGTCCAGAAGCTTGGTGCAGGCTTTATACGAGGAGATACTAGCTGAGCCATTAAAAATAACCAGAAGTTGTATGACAGATAATTGGGGAGGAGGGCTGGATGCCGGGGACGAGTAAAATTCCAGGCAAGAAGCATGGCCTGATTTGTCGTAGAAATGGTGCCTTCAACTACGGAAGGCGGAAGGTGAGTTCGGGCCCAGAGTGCTGGTAAAGCAGGCCGAGTGACCTAGAACTGTCCTCTCAAGGTCGAGCACGTTCTCACTCAAGGCGCTAGGCTCCCGGAAGCCCAGAGCCCAGGCGGGGACGGACGCAAGGGGGCTAGCACGAAAAGCTACCCCCATGGCTGCTCCGGCCCTGGTCTCTGGAGGGTACAAAGCGCCCCCAGCATCCGAGAAAACCCCGCGAAAATGCAATAACCAGAAGCTACCCTGAAAGGGCACCGCACTTCCCAGGCCCCTCTCAATTCCGTACACAAAACCGCTTGTAGACGGAGGGCGTGCAACCAGGCTGTGGGGTTACCTTGGTCCAGCACAAGGGCTGAACGAAAATGTGGGAACAGTCCCCAGGAATTGCCCGCCACAGGACGGTGCCTCAGATTCCTCACACTGAAACCCGACGCTAACGCCACCTTCCCAGGACCGGCGCAGCGACTCCGCAAGTACAAATTCCGCGTAGACGCTGCACCGCTGACCCAGGAGGATTTGGGTGTGGCCGCACTGAGCTTGCAGCCAATCAGTCACCACCGTGGCAACCAATGAACGCCTTCTCCTTGGTCGCCCCGCCCCGGCCGGATAGAGCTAATTCTACAACCTCAAGGGAACGCAGTCTATTTCTGGGAGATTAATGCGGCTGTACAATTCCATCAGCTGGAGATGCGGGCCCTAGGGCTTGGGATACCCTCCCAGCCGAGAGGAATTGTGGAGATGAGCGCCCTAATTAGGAGGAGGAAGGGATGGGGGCAGAGCAAGGCTGGAGGCAGGCTTGAGCGGAGGTCTCTGCCAATCACATGGAACCTCCACAGCTCCCTGCCTTTTCGACGGATCCACAGCCTTTTTCGAAGTGATAGCTTCGCGCCTTGTGTGATTGTTGGCACCTCTTCCTGCCATTGATATCAGCAGTGTCGTCTGAGCTGCTTTATCTCCCCTTTCCAGTTACCTACTTCAGAAAACCTCCCTTGGCCTTTACCCCTTTCTCTGAGTTTCCGTAATAACGTGTGCGTTTTCCTATCACTGCACTCCCTAATTGTTTTGTAATTTATTTACTGCATTCCCCACTGGTCTGTGGTTGATTTTGTAATCCTTCATACAGTATCTGGCTGTGGAAGGTGCTGTAGCGCTGTTTCCTCAATGAAATCTGCTCCGGGATCAGAAAGCACAGCTGTTCTAACAGGAGTGAAGGGGAAAGTCAACCCCCAAGGAAGCCCCTGAGGCACCTATTATTAGTGACCTCTTTTTAACTGTTAATTTAACGGACAAGGAGCCCGTTTTGCCATCCAGTTTTGTTTGTTTTTCCTCATCCCAGCCCTCCATCGTGGAGGTCCTATTACATATTTGTGTTTAGCTATGTTTTGTTTTGAAGCTTTTGTTCCTCAGAAGATTGAGTTATTCGTGCTTCTCAGTTTGTGGCACACCATCATTGGTCCCTGCGAGGAAAGGCTGTCTGGTTTTAATTATTTATTTATGTATTTATTTATACCTTCATCTCCACTCCAATTATTCTTCCTACAGTTGGCAATTTTCTAAAGTGCTTAATGTGCATATTTCTGTTTCTGTGTTTTCTAAACATAGTTGTTTTGTAGGTATGAATTTTTAAATATACTCCAAAGCTACTGAGACATATGTCTCATTTTACGCCTTTTTTTTTTTTTTTTTAGCTTAAGCACTGCCTTTCAGCTCCATCTACATTGCCGGATGTTAACATTTAGTTTGTTGCTTCGGTTATGCCTCGTAGTCCATAGTGTATATCTACCTGCATTATGCCTGTCCACTCCCCAGTGACACATTCCTCTGTTGCCTCCAATTCCTTGCAATGAACATCTTTGTATTATTAATTGTAATATCAATCCCCTTTTAGACTTGTAAATAATTTGTTTTATATTAATTAGGAGAATAATTCTAGGCTTCTAGCTGTGAATCTGCTTAATGTGTTCAAGTAATACCAGCTTGCTCTCCCAAAAGTGGTGGAACCAGTCTTAAAGCAATGCAAGATTCTACAAAGGGTACCAAAAATATACATACATTTTAAGAAAGGCAAAAACTGTATTATAATTGTAAAACTCAAAATATACTGATTTTTAAAAAGATAAATACAAGTCACATTGAGCATCTCTTGTAATTGCAGAAGTCAAATGTAACTTGAGTGTTTCAAATTTAATATAGTTGTTTTTCCTTTCTTAAAATGTGTATACATTTTTTTGGCACCCTCTGTGTATTTCCACATGCCTGAGGATACTTTTCATTTTCTAGATTTCCAATTTTTGCTGTTTTATTAGGAATAAAGTGATATCTTCAGTAATTTGTTGTTCATATTCTTTCTTCATTTTTTTTTCCCTCTTGGGTTGCTGCCTTTTCTGTTCATTTGCAGGAGTTCCTAATATATTCGAGGATGATATTACACTCTCGTTAGTGTTAGGCAAAGTAAATATTTTCTCTATTCTGTCATCACCTGCTAACTTTGTTATTATACTCTTCTTGGAACAAAAATTCTTAATTTTTTAATAATCAAACTCTAGTTTTTGACTTATGGCTTGTGCTTTTGAAAATGTTGAAATATGTAATAGATACTACTCTCTTAATTATGCCTCTTCTCTTCCTTCTATCTCTAAATCTGAGCTCTTTGGAGTTCATTAGTTTCCTTTAGCCATTCTTCGTCTTCATTAGGCTCCAAAGTAATTATTCTGATTGAATTTCACCTTCTTTAAGACTTTCACCCCACAGAGTATCAAGCTATAAAAGTCATTCTTTTAACTATTTGAAGTCAGGCTTTTCATAACCCTGGACAATACTTCACTTATCTCTTTGAGTATCAGGAACTCAGTGGAATGCTTACTTTCTCTTAAGATTTTCCTCAATTTATTTCACCAATCGATTTCATCTTTATGATCAGAATTAGATCTGAAAAGATCTCTGCTATGCCATCCTCTTCTTTCTGAGTGATGACACTTACCTTAAACCAACTTTCCCCTTGCTTCTGGAACTTGGCTTTGTGCCAGTGTCATTATTTGTTCCTGGGATCTATAATCCAGCTCATTCGTCTGTTTTGTTAGCCTCTGGCACATTTTTACAATGATATCACTGCTATGCCTCTCCTTTATCCTTACCTAAATGATTCCTTCCTTGTTTCCTTTCTCAAGGATATTAAACTGCCATAAAACTCTATCTTCATGATGTAAAGTGCTGCTTTGACTTTCCTTCTATCATTTTCTTTTGTTTTTATTTTATTCCGCCCACTTATTTTCTTTTGTCTCTTCTTACCTTCTGTCCTTCCTCCTCTCCCTGCCTGTCCTTCCTCCTTTGCTTACTGAGTTTCACAAATGCTGCAACAGAAGCAGGTTACCCACCAACATGTGGTAAGTGTCCTATAACCAGCCGCCCTTTCCCAGCTGCATGTCAGAACTTAGTTTTGTTTCTTCGGAACAATATACTGTACCACTTTTCACTGCCATGTTTCAGGTATGAATCACATCCTAATGTGTTTCTTTATGAGATTTTATTTTCCTCATTTGTATAAAGTCTAGAATTCTATATTTTTTTTTGACAGAGACTCAAGCTGTCGCCCTCCATAGAGTGCCATGTTGTCATAGCTCACAGCAACCTCAGACTCTTAGGCTTAAGTGATTCTCTTGCCTTAGACTCCCAAGTAGCTGGGACTACAGGCACCTGCCACAACACTGGGCTATTTTTGTTGTTGTTGTTGCAGTTGTCATTGTTGATTTTAGCTGGCCCTGGCCGGGTTCAAACCACAAGCCTTGGTGTATGTGGCCAACACCCTACCCGCTGAGCTATGGGTGCTGCTTCAAATTCTATTTTTATATTACCTTTATTTTTTGCATTGGTATAGGGCCATACATAGGATTTTTTGCTTCTTGGTTTGCTAACCCTTTCTACTTATTTTTTCCAGAGAATTATAGGATGCTGCCTCTGCTACTGATTTTCTTCAAATGTCATACTTGATGTCCTCTGCTATAAAACTTCATAGCTTCCCCAAGCAATTATTTTTACTTTCATCTCCATTTTACGCTGTCCTCTATACATACACACCTGTTCCTCCACAAACACACCATTCCCGTTTTAAAATTGAAGTGCTCTTATTTCACTTGGCAGTGCTCACAGAAAACGGGTTTTCCCTTTAGTCTTCAGAGCAGCATTCTGTTCCATTTCAAGACCATATTCCCTCCTCATTAGACTGTGAGTTCTTTAAAGGCAAGGCCCATGACTTCTTGGCACCTTCTCTAGTGCCTGCCGCCTTCGATGAGACACAGTAGACCGTGGTAAATACTCGTTCACAGATTCTCTCAGTCGTGGTCCTCTTCCTTCATCTCCTTTTCCATGATGCTGATAAGAATTATTTCACCTGCTATGAAAGGAATTTTGGCTCACTGGTCTATAGTTCAGGTGAGCAAGGTTCTATTCCTAATACTGATTGTGCAACCTTGGGTTGTCAGTTACTTGCAATGACAACTTAGGAATTTTTTTTGTGGGTTTTTGTTTTTTTTGAGACAGAGTCTCACTTTGTCACCCTTGGTAGAGGGCCATGGTGTGGTAGCTCACAACATCAAACTTTGGGGTTCAATTGATTCTCTTATCCTCAGTCTTCCAAGTAGTTGGGACTACAGGTAGCTGCCACAACACCCGGCTATTTTTTTAAAGATGGGGTCTCGCGCTTGCTCAGGCTAGTCTCGAACTCCTGAGCTCCAGCATTCTACCCACCTCAGCTTCCCAAAGTGCTAGGATTATAGGCATGAGCCACCGCACCCAGCTGCAATGACAATTTAATATTTAGTCACCAGAAATTCTCTTAAAAGGAGACTGTACTTTTTAATAAAGTAGTGGGGGAAGAAATAAGATAAATTCCCCTTAGCCAGGGGGCTAAATATGAGAGAAACTATTTTTCTCAAAATGTGAGGAAGAATCTACCAATTATTCTGGAGCAGGCAGACGGGAGAAGGAGAGAGTAAGGAAAGATAGAGTGGAGGAGCCTCCTCCTTGGGACTTTCCCCAGGATTGCTCTCCCCTCCCTGCCCCCATTTCTCTATTCAAGTCTACATTTAAAAAATTTAAATGCCTATTGGGATTACATTTCTTGTTGAAATCAGTGAAAAGACTATTTTATGTGTCCTAGAGCTAACAAAGATCAAACTGGGGCAATCTGCATGGACTCAGGGGTGTGGCTACAGAAGGAATCAAGAGGAAAATACACTATGGGACACTGCAGAAATTGTATGGAATTCTCTGGACTTTCCAGATTTGGCGAATTTGGGTCAAGCTTCATCAGATCCCTAACAGACATGGGAAGTCCCTTCAGGCAGCTGAATTACATATAAAATGTCTGTGTGATCATCATTAAATCTCTTTCAGCAGTAATATTTTCAAAGATTACAGACAATTTTTTCCTCCCACATTTTAACATCTCTGAAATGGAATACATCTTAGAATTGATAGCAGCTTACAATTATTATTGGCTAAGCAACAGTCATGACATTGTTGTCACTGCCTACAGATTATAAGTGGCATGACTGGAAATCCATAATCCCTTGATATTTCAGTTAATCAACCATTTAATGACCATTTAAAGGAACATTAGTCCTGGTTGTTGTCTGAACACCTTCCCTGAGCACCTTCTGGCAAGTCAAAGAAAGTGCCAGCATTAAAACTTGCATTATAATTATCAAGGCCTGCAAGATATTCTAAGAGACAACCAGGCAGGACTCTTTTTTTTTCTCTCCCTTATAAGAAATGCTGCTTCACTAGTACTCAAAAAGGCCCAGAGCACAGAAATGCGTGGAAAAATACAGAAATTAACAACTCTGAGTCAAAAAGTGATTCAGAAGTGTCAGACTCAATGTGAAGAAATGATAATACCATAATGACTTTCTGTTGCATTTATATGCACAGCAGTGATGTAAAGAAAGGTTCCGTTACTAAATAAATCTAAAACACTCTTCAAATAAGAATGAAACTTTGTAAGTGAGAAGAAAGCATAGTGATAACTAAATTGGCAGTATTTTTTTTCCTTTCTTGGAAGCACCTAAAATAGTAATGTGCCATGCAATCAATGGTGCTTTACAGTCAGTAAAATATAGTAGATACTTCAGAGACTATACAAATGAGAAAGCAGTTCCAGCTCTCCAGATAACTCATAATCTGGGAGAGGAAATAACAAAAAGAATAATGGAAGTAAGGCAAAATATAGTTATTGTCTCAAAAATAGGTACAAACGAAAAGATTTGCACATTTTAAAGGAGGAAGAGATCTTATTAGGGAAGGCTCCATGAAGGAGGTAGCATGAGAGAAGGACCTTGGAAAAACAGTGGGCTTCTCTGGGAATGGTGAGTACCATATTTTGATTACAGGATTTGTTAGCCTTTTTGACTTTATACACCCCTTGAAGAATTTGATTAAAAGTATGTACCCTATTCCTAGAAATAAAAACACAAATTCATCATTTTTAAAAAGCTTTGCATACTTTTTCTGGGCTTTTCACATTCACAGGTAGCATGAGTGAGAAAGGAAGAAAGGGATAGTGAAAGCAAAAGTAGTCTTGTTGGAAAGCTGGTGCACATCACCAAGGCTGCAGAGGTTTCTTTTTGGAGTAGAGATTCGCATCTGACTACACCTGGGAAGAATGTCTAAGAGAAATGGAATGGAAGGCCAGAGGATACCCAGGCAGACTGCTCATCCAAGGATTAGAGGAGCTGGGATACCCCTGGAAATAATTTCTGGTGTTTGATTCCAGCTTTGATCTGCTAGGATGGGGTCTAGAAAAATGTAAATGGGAAATGAAAAATATGGGTTAAAAAAGTGTGCGAGGTATGATTATAGAAGACTTTGACTTTCTCCACCTTCCTAATTAGTACACTTAATTTAGGAAGTCCCGGGGATGCCGTGCAGATTTCTGAGCAGAATGAATGTTCAGACCTCTGGTTTAGGAGGATTAACTTTTGGATTATAGGTATGTGAGAGAGGCCGGGAGAGACCAGTTAGGAGTTTACTGCAATTGTTTTTTACATTCTTCAAATAGATTCTATTTATTCAATTTCCTGTTTCTCCCTGCCACCCACCATTTGGCAGGGAGCCAGGCCTTTAGTAAGCATTTGGTACTGCTTGCTGAAGTGAAAGCCATAAATTCATTTCAAGGCTCCCCTTGTAATGTCCCTATTCCTCGACAGGTGGCACCATGACAGCATTATTTACATAGCAGGCTTCCTTCTTGTAAGCACAGTGCTTCCAAGCAAAAAGGCTCTTTTTCTGAGGGAATTCACTTTCTGAGGACAATCTAGAAGGGGTCGGGGTGGTAGCTGGCATAAAAGATTCAAGAACATGCCTTTTGTACTTGCGCATCGTTTCTTCCTGTAGCAGGGATCTTGGCTGAATTTCTGAACATGCAGATGAAGAAAGATGCTTAAAACCAGCCTTTTCAAAGATACAAGCAATTTTATGTCTTATGAGAAGTATAGACTTAACATTTATTTGGGAAAGAACTATTCCTTAGTTCCAGGACAACATTATACATTTTTTTAAATTATAGTTGGGGGTTCATTGAGAGTACAAGAAACCAGGTTACACTGATTGCATTTGTTAGGTAAAGTCCCTCTTGCAATCATGTTTTGCCCCCAATAGGTGTGGCACACACCAAGACCCCACCTCCCTCGCTCCTTCTCTCTCTATACATATCTTTTTAAATACATATCAAGCAGAGGCCAAAATCTGTGGTGATACTGAGGTTACGTAAAACTTCATGTTCATGTTGGAAACCAGTTTGCATCTCTTAGGGGAAAAAACTAATTTCTATAAGAACAGATTTTAGTTGTACCAGGCTAAATGTGTATCTTATTTCTCTGAAGTTATATGTGTTTTCATTTTAGATTAAGAGCTAACACTGAAAGAGACCCGAAACCAGTGATCGAGGGGAATGCTGGAAACTGAAAGAGTTGTGATGAGTTAAGTGTAGCACTATGTTGGGTCCGAATATGAAACACAGCACGAAGCTATGGAGAGGGCTATTTCCTCACCTCTACTACATCAGCAGTGCTCCAGCCAACTTCAAGTACTAGCAGACTTGTAATAGGAGACAGGATTTTTAGCTCATAATAGCCGTTAATGTAATTTGAATTTATTGAATAGGTGCTGAGTAATAAGATTTATATGAATTCAGTGTGGAAAGTACTGTGGCGACAAGGGTGCTAGAAGCATCAGCTTCACACAGGGTCATTTCTTATTTGGTATTTTTCAATTTTAAAAGGGTCATTACCTTTTATCACAATGATTCTTTTTTAATTTTTACTTTTTAGGAATTAAATAAAAACAATGTACCTTCTCTCTAGAGAATATATAGACTTACGTGATTTGGCATTCAATTTCAAGCAGTTGCTCCCTCAAGTTCAGTACTGACCCCTCCCTATGCGTCCCTGCTTAGGAATCCAGCTGAAACTCATCTATCAAGGGCATTACGGAGGAGAAATACAAGAGAAAAGTGGGGCATAGGGAAGATGGAGGACTTGGTAGACTAACCTGTGCTACATCCCTGTGAGATGTTGGTGCAGGTGACTGCAGAAGGGGGAAGAATTGCTGTTTTCTGGGGAAGTTTGTATCAGTCCATAGGCACTGCCCAACAACAGGCTTCTTTTTTTTTTTTTTTTTTTTTTCTTCCAGTTTTTGGCCAGGGCTGGGTTTGAATCCGCCACTTCTGGTATACGGGGCCGGCGCCCTACTTCTTTGAGCCACAGGCGCTGCCCCCATTTAGAGATCTTTTAAGTCAGACAAACCTAGATTCAAGTCCCGGCTCTGCTGAGCACTTGCCTTGACCTTGAGCAAGTTTTTGGAGTCTGTTTCTGAACTATTATGAGAAATAATAATATTAACTATTTCATAAGATTTTGGGGAGATAAAATTGGGCATAGGGTCTGACATATATAATAAGTGCTCAATAAAGGACAGCTATCATTGTTCTTAGTGCTGAATACTAGAACTATAATAGGAACCTATCTCCCAGTCTTCAGGGACACTCCTTGCTTATATCCTTCAGCTGTTCCTTCTAGGGTTCCCTGCACACATTCGTCACCCACTGTAGAACTCAAGTCTTCCTATGTGTACAGGACTGGCTGGTCCCCAAGAACTTTTTGGCCCATAGCTACATGACTATTCTCCTTTCCTTAATTCTATCTAACTCTAAAGAATTAGAATTCTTTAAATAAAGTCAGACTTAGATCAATTAGATGACTTGAATTAGATAGACTACCTAGATAGAATATCTAATTCTAAAGAATAAGGCTCTTTATATAGGGCAGATTATTTTTTAAATAGAGTTTCTAGAACCTTCCCTCGGTAGTTTTCTTTTCTCAAAAGAGCCAGTCGCCACCACCCACTATTCCAATAGAACTATAAGGAAACTCATAATTGCACAAGACTTTCTAGAGTCTTACATATTTTTCTCCTCAACAATTTTTTATCCCCATTTTACACATCCAGGTCTCAAACAGTGATTTAGTGCTGGAACTGAGATTCAAGCCCAGATCTGTGCCTGTGCCTTCCATGCTTTTTTGGACACTGAAGCAATGAGCAGAAAGAAAACACACACACACACACATACACACCTTCCCAACTCATTCTGTTCTCTAATTTCCTTCAGGGTCAACCTCAGGAAATCTCCATTACCCAAGGGAGTGGACTAGTGCTGAGTTAGAATAAGCTCTTTGGGAGAACACCTTACCGGCATTCTCCACTAGAGGCCTGAGGCAGTTATTGTGATTTCCTTTGTGATGTGTCACTCTACTCCCAGAGATCCCCAACAATCCCTCTAGAACAAACCACCCCCCCCAACCCTACTCCTTCCATGGAACAGGTGTCATACTTGCCATTCTAGGACCCAGATTTGGAAATCATCTCCCAGGGGCCAGATGCTTCACTGAAAAGCAGTCTCTTGCACATTTAGAGTTCTGGCTACTAAAAACCCATTGTTAGCTTGGGAGTCTCAACACTTACCCCTACTGCCCCAATCAGCTTGAGGTCAAGGTTCAGGACAGAGGGAAAGCAGGTAGAGTTGGCAATCCCTGTCCCAACCAAAGCAGGGACAGTCAACTCCTTGGACCTGAAAGCACAGAGACTGGAAGGAAGGCATGGTCCCTGCTGGTCCCACTAAGTCCTGGTCCATGCAGTGGGCCCAGAAGTCCCACCCTGACATCCTTCTAGTACCAGTCAGCAAGGAGGGGAGATGACGCCTTTTTATTAAAGTTACCACCAAGGAAAGCATTGAAAAGGAATACACAAAGGAGGAGGAAGGGCACACAAAGTCACCACTTGAGGAGGTGGGAGGGAGGCACATCAGTAAAGGAACCTCAGGACAGCCACATGCTCCATGCCCTGGTTGGGGGTGGGGTGGGAGTGGGGAGAAGCCCCATGATAGCTTGGGGCTCACAGAAGGGTCTGAAGCCTCCTGAACCTAACACCAGAGCCACAAGCCCTGCCCCTCAGGGCTCACACGCTACTACACAAGTAGACACACATGACACACACAAGACATTATGGAGGCAACACCAAGAGGCAGCGGGCAGGGATATATTGACAGAAAAAGGAACTGAAGTTAAGCAGGTGTAGCCAGGAGAGACAGTTTTTGGGTGCAGTCTCCAAGAGTCCCTCAAACGTCCCCTAAATCTGGGCTGCTGCTGAGTACCCCCAAGTCTCTGCCTGTGAACTGGCCTCTTTGTTCTCTAAGCCCCAGTGAGTGGAACAGCAATCCCAGATGAAGTCAGTGACAAGGCAGGATCCGCTCTGCATGCAAAATCCTAGAGGCTGAGCTATTAGTCTTCATGCACATTCACAGCCAGCTCCTCCCAGCCCAGGGGCCCTTGGAACTCCATTCACCCAGATTCCTAGGGCCGCAGTTCCCTCCTCAAGCTTTCTTTACCAATCAGCAGCTGCAGAGATGTGTGAGGGGGAGAGGCTTCTGCAGAGCACAGAGTATCTTGGATTTCAGCAGAAGGGTAAATTTCCTGTTGCCAGAACAGAATACCCCCAATTCCTTAATTTCTAGGTAAATCTTTAAGAGATTATTTGCCATAGTCCTACATAAGTCCTTTTTCAGAATAGAAAAAGCAGAATTTTATTTACACAATTAAGGGATTCTTCTGTTGCCTGGGGAAGGGGAAAGGGCAGGGTAAGGGGCTATGGGAGTCCAGAGATGAGAGCTTCCTCTCCCGGAACCTCACCTTTCCGCAGTTTGCTATAATTCGCTTGGTTGGACAGAAAGGATTCTTGATGCTCCCCAAGTCCTTCACCCTACAAATCCTTCCTCGAGGGAGTCTCTCTCTGCCTGACCCACAAGAGCAGCTGTCGAAGTTAAGCATGCTGCACCGAGCCTTTCAGTCCCCTCGCGTCATGCACTCGGAAACCCAAAGGCAGCCCGGGAAGGTAGTGTCCCCGCGGAGTGCCCTCACAGGGAGGCCTCGCCCTCCAGCTGCAGCAGGGTAATGTCAGGCAGGTCGAGGGGCTCCACAAGTGGCCCGTCCCCCACAAGACCAGCACAGGGGCTCTGGGGGCGCTCACAGTGACTGGTGGGTGTGGCGGGACTGGGCATCTCCTTCTCTTCTTCCTCGTCCTCCTCGTCCTCCGGATCGCGACCCAGTAAGCCGTTGTCCCCGATTCCAGGCGTGGGGGTCTCCGGCTTTGGGGGGGAACCTGGGAAGCTCCCTTTGCCGCCGACCACACCCAAGCCGCCCTGGCGGGGCGCCGTGGTCATAATCTGGCACATGGAGACGATGGCTCGCTGATTGGCGCACACGTCGTCCGAGAGCACCTGGATGTGCGAGGCCTGCTCGTCCAGGGCCCCCCTCATGGCCCTCACGTCCTCAAACAGGGCCTGCAGCTGGGCCTTCAGGTGCTCCATCAGTTCCTTCATGCCGCCGTTGTACTCCCCGGAGATCACGTCCCCCACGGCCGGCACGGTGGACACCTCCAGAGGAGTCGGCATGTCGCCGCCGTCCTTGGTCATGATCTCCAGTAGACCGTCCTCCATTGAATGGCAGAAGCGGGTGGTGGCGGCTCTGGGTCGCGTCCAGCCCGGCCTCCGGGGTGGAAGAGGGAGGGAGAAGGGGGACAGGTCCCGGGAGGGGTAGGGAGGAGCCGAGGGAAGAGCAGGCTCCCGAGAGGGGTGGGAGCCGACGTGTGCAGGAGAGTCCCGGGCAGGATTCGGGGAGACCAGAAAGAGGCGGCGGGACGACCCGACTAGGGTCCCAGAGCCGGCGTCTCCTGGGCTCGCCCGGGGGCAAAAGTGCCCTGCCCTGCCTCCCCGCCCGGATAGCGCCCGTGTCAGCGCCGCCGTGCGGGCGCCACGAGCAGCGAGCGCCCACCGGCTGCCGGGGACACGCAGGCGCTCGCGGAGGGGTCCGGGGTGAAGCCCAGGTCAGCCGCGCGTCGGCTCGGGACTCCCCCAGCCATTAACGGACAGCGCCCGCGAGGGTGACTCGAGCGGCAGGCGCGGGTCTCCCAGCTGCGCCGCGGATGCTCCCCTGTTTCCAAGGCGACGCACGGCACGTAAATGACGTATGTCTCCATGGTAACCAGGAAGTGGAGAAGAAAAAAGGGCGGATGGTGGGGCCGCTGCAGTGGGGCTCTCGAGTCTGCACTAGCGGGTGGGGAGGGAGGGGACGCCGCAGTGGCCTTAGCCGGGGCTGGAAAGCGCATGTGGCTGCAATATTTGACAGGGAAGCATGAGAGAGCAGTCTGCTGCATAGACCTCCGAGCCCGGGAGAGAGAAGCCCTCCTCCCGTTTGGGTCTGAGACGCCGAGCCCGACTGCCTTGCAAGGATTTTCCTCAGCCCGCATTCCTTTCTCAGAGGATGCTGCTAGAGCCCGGTGCTGCTTCCCCGTCCTCCAGCGGTCCCCGTCCTCCAGGAAAGCTGAAAGGGTAGAGAGGTCGATGCAGATAATTCCAGATATGACTTGGGGAACGGTAGCACCCCAGAGCCGGCTCCGTGGGGTCTGGGGGTGCAGAAGCGGGGATGGGGCAGGACGGAGGGTTCTGCCTCTCCCTTCGGCTTCTGCAGTAAATCAGCCCTCTCGCTATAGAAAGCACAGGAGCTAGGAAAGGATAGGATTCCCTGCCATGAGGGACCCAACCGCTCCTATCCAGGATGGTGAGGCCAGGTGTTTACGTTCTGAGAAGGAAAGCTCCATAAGAGCAGAGAAAGATTTTTTTATCTCCCCTGCACCCTCCGTCACGGAGTCCCTAGCACCTAAAATAGTACTTGGCACCTGGTTGTGCCAAATACATTTGTTGAATGAATGAATACTTTAACAAGAACACCAAGTTCCACTCTCTCATCCAGAACTCTCCAGCCCAAAGGTAGTGAATTTTAGAAGACCTAAGTTCAATTTTGTTTCTGCGTTTTACTACTTTAGAAATCTTGGCCAAATCATTTTCCTGATCTGTTAGGAGATCGCACTGGATAATCTATAGTACTATTTCTAACTCTGAATAACACCTCGAGGATGGATGGGAGAGGGAGGAACTCATGTGAGGGAAATCCCCCTCCCCTCCAGTGCCCGTGTTCAGACATATTGAGTATCCCCAACCTTTGTGACAAACCCTTTCCCTATATTAGGGGTAGAGTGAGAAGGGAAGAGGTGGAAGAAAAATTGGATTTAACATATTTACAAATAATACCAACTTGCGAAGCAGTCAGCACCTGGGAAGTAGCATATTAATTAATAACAACCCTAGTAAACTCAAGAATCCAAGTGATCAGAGAGCAAAAGCTCAGTACAACAAATCTGGAGAGAAGAAATAAACTGTGTTACTTCAAGACAGAGAAAGCTGGCTCAGCGCCTGTGGCTCAACGGGCTAAGGCGCCAGCCATGTACACCTGAGCTGGCGGGTTCGAATCCAGCCTGGACCCGCCAAACAACAATGACGGCTGCAACCAAAAAATGGCCAAGTGTTGTGGCGGGCGCCTGTAGCCCCAGCTACTTGGGAGGCGGAGACAAGAGACTCGCTTGAGCCCAGGAATTGGAGGTTGCTGTGAGCTGTGATGCCATAGCACTCTCTCCAGGGCAACAGCTTGAGGCTCTGTCTCAAAAAAAAAAAAAAAAAAAGACAGATAAAGCTGGGTATGGGTGAGTGCTGTGTATGTGGATGGTTCAACAATAACAAATACATTGTCTTGGGGTATCCCTGGTTGTGTGCTCCGGTGATGTAGAGTGAGGAGGGCCTAGCGAAACTTGGAACACTAAAGAACTCTTTGGCCTATGCCTCTCTCTCTGTTATTAAAGTACAAACAAGTTGAGAATGTCCTAAATGCCCAACAGCAGAACATTTAAATAATCTAAGTTGTTGCTGATACAATAAACTATGATGTAGCCATTAGAAGCCATCTGGTTTCCCAAAAGGAATATATGAACAAATTTTTCAAATTGTATTGTATTTTCTAAACCTAATGACTCAGTCCTATTTGCTTGCTCATCCCTTCCATCCTTCTACAAACTTGCAGCACTCTCGCTTCCAGTCATTGTTCCTACCTCCACTGTGTGCTCTCTTCACGATTAATAACACCTTATGTTATTATTTGGAGGGGGTGTTTTTGAGACAGAGTCTCACTCTGTGCCCTGAGTGCCATGGCACCATCATAGCTCACAGGAACCTCAAACTCTTAGGCTCAAGTGATCCTTTTGCTCAGCCTCCCAAGTAGCTGGGACTACAGACGCTGGCCACTAATGCCCAGCTATTTTTTCTATTTTTAGTAGGGATAGGGGTCTCACTCGTGCTCAGACTGGTATCGAACTCATGAGTTCAGTCAGTTCACCCGCTTTGGCCTCTCAGAGTGCTAGGATTATAAGCATGAGCTACTGCCAGCTTACGTTATTGTTATTCCTGCATATCTGGCTCAAAAGAGAATGGAAGTGCTTTTCCTTGGTTTTCTGAGGCACAGCTAAAGTGGGCTGGTATTTACAGAAAGAGTTTGTGAAACACATAACTATAGGGAGACTGGGAACAGAGACAGGACACACAGAAACAACCGAGCTTACATGGCATAAGTTTCTGAGTATACTCTTGCAAGCATGCTCTCAAGTTTTATGGGGTTGAACTTCCCAGGAGAGCACTCCTATAGCCAGAATGTACTTTCTTTCAGGCTTGTTGCCTGAGTCTATCACTACATATCTCTTGAGCCGCACTTCACATGGAAGATTTCATCTTGCCTGTGCTCTCACCCCTTCAGGTGGTTTCTGCCTTCTATTTTCAAAGAGTGGCCCTTCCTCCCATGTAGGGCTTCCCATCTTTGGCATCCCATAAGCTTACATTAACATGATCCCCATACAGTAGGAGCTGGGTTATGCCATCACACAAGGACCTTTGCCACTATTGTTGAGGAGACCATATATGTCAGGGCTTTCAGCATAAGATTACATCATGCTTCCCAGAAGTGCTGGTCATGAAGTCCACTGAGAGTCCAGGGGGTCTGAGCCCAAGGGGAGGGGACATTATTGGAGAAGCATGAAAGACCATGGGAAACATATGCAGCGATCCAGCGGTGAGGCTGATCCCATCAAGTACCAGGTCAGACATTAGAGAGCCAAGGGTGGAGGGAAGTGGGGGAGTAGACCAGTAGCTGTACTTGAGAATAAAAGGAGGCAACATCAGTGCCTCAGATACAGAATGATATTATTGTAGGAACTCTGTGTGGAATGAGATAGGAGAAGGTTCTAGTCTCAGAAAATAAGGGGGAGAGATTTAGAGAGCAAAGCAGAAACTCAGTGATTTGGCTAGTTTATAGCGCTGGGCCCTCTGGAGGCCAGTACCCTGGAGTTTGTTGCTTGGGTCCATTCTCAAGCAAAAGGGGACTAGGTGAGTACCCCAGCCATCGGCTGCCACATAGCAAGAGAACATAACTCCTACACACTCTTCTCCTTCCTGCTGAGAATCACCTTAGCTGTTCTATTCCTTCATCCCTGTGTCATCAGCCTCTGGAGGAAAAAGACTTCATCTGCTTAGATACAGATCTCCATCAAGTACACTTGGGTCCAAACACACTGATTCTGAATAGTCTCTGCCGTTGTCCTCTATCTGATGTGTATTTTATCTCCTGTTTCTATTTTATTCAGCTGACATAGTTTTTGCACCGAAAGTCTGATGAAGATGTTTGCTTGACTCAGGTCTAGAATAATGCCCTAACACAAGGTACAGCGTTCAGCAGTACCTTAGATCCCAAATGCCCCAAATGTAACTTTTATGAAGCTGAGCTGCCTCATGGCCCATCTCAGCATGGTATCATATTCAAAAGAAATACATCCAATAGCCAAAAAGAATTAAAAAACAATTTAGATTTTTATTACAGTCTCTGGGAAACTCTGTAGGGGGTTACATTCTTAGCACAGAGCAAACCATCTTCAACTTCTCTCCTTCCCCTATTAGTCTCATGTGTTATGACAAAGCTGCTGCTGCTGGTCTCTCTCCTTTCTCCCTAAGAACCCCCAAACTTTCCCTCACGCCTGGCCCTGTTTTCTCTCTCCCAACTCCCTTCACTTTTGGATCTATTTTTTTCCTCTCCCTCAAGAAGAGATTTGTTGAATTCATTTTCTTTCTTTCTTTTTATTTTTTTAGAGACAGTCTCACTTTGTCAGTTTCGGTAGAGTGCTGTGGCGTCACAGCTCACAGCAACCTCCAGCTCTTGCGCTTAGGTGATTCTCTTGCCTCGGCCTCCCAAGTAGCTGGGACTACAGGCACCTGCCACAATGCCCGGCTATTTTTTTTGTTGCAGTTTGGCCGGGGCTGGGTTTGAACCCACCACCCTCAGTATAGGGGGCCGGCACCCTACTCACTAAGCCAGAGGCGCCACCCCAAACTTGTTGAATTTCTAATGTGAATCAGTCCAAACTTGTTTTCAATGCCTTTGATTCTGTCCCTCATTCCCTCCACCTATACAAGTATGAGAAGCCCCTGCTATCAATTATGGGGGTCTTCTCAGAGGATAAAAAGGACTGAGAGACTGAAAATTCTATTTTTGTAGGTTCTGTCTGTTACATACATTCGATTTCATCAACACCAGAGTGGTTTGCCTGGTTTTATGCCCAGCTTTGCTTGTTTCCCCTTACATTTGTACAGAGAAATAGGCATGGTGGTTTGCAACGACCTTTTTTTAGGTTTAGATTCAGACTTCATCATCTAGTCAACAAATATTTATCAAGCATCAGACACTATTTTTTATTTGCTTTAAGGCACAAGGATCCCCTTCATTCTGGAGTTCTCTTTATGAGCCTCTGACTGGGGGTCCAACTATCCAGCTGTCTACACCCTCAAGAGTCTTCAGTGTCACAGACACAGCCTCGAGGCAAGCCACACACACTCCCTCACATAAGGCCTGAGCTGAGCGTGGCCTCAAACTATTTTTAGGAGTCTTTAAGGCCACCTGTCCCCCCTTCTTTCTCTTCCATATTAACTTTGTTCAGAGAAAGAATTCCCAACTTTTCCTGCAGTCTGAATCTCCACCAAAAGTACTGCAGCAGTGCTGGATCTTAAGCAGAAGTGAGGAGAAGGGCCCTTTCCCAGCTTTTTCACCCAGGCCCCAAGTCCCTGTTATAAGAAGTTTTGCATGAAAACAGCTCCATCTTCCATGGTCAAGTTCTTAGGCACAATACCTGCTTTTTTGTTTGTTTTAAGGCACAAGAATCCCCTTCGTTCTAGAACTCCCTAATCCCTTTACTTTCTTTTATTCTTTTCCACACTAGTTACCCACATTGGTTATACTGTATTTTTACTGTATTCTTACTTATTTATCTATCTGTTTGTTTGTTTGTTGTCTTTCACCCCCAACTAGGCTGTAAGGTCCATCAGGGCAGGGGTTGTGTTTTGCTCACTGACATATCTCCAGCCCCCAGAATAGTGCCTGGCACATAGAAGATGCTTGATAAATATTTGTTGAATAGATGAATGAATGAAGTCTGAATGCAAACCTAAAAAAAAAAAGAAGAAGAAAGAATGTGCAGTCTGCAGAGCTCCAACTTTGCCTAATCTTTAAGAGTAGTTCAGCTTTTTTCATTGTAACCATCGACTTTGGTAATCTGTGGCTTATGTTCACACAATAAGTGGCCTGTTTAGAGATCGTTCTTGAACAAAGTAATACTTCCTTCAGAGACACCTGGAAGTCTCCACTTCTTAGAAAACAGAAAAGTGATTGTAGCTTTGAAATAAGAGTTGTCACCTGCCCCCTACTGCAATCCCCCTTTGAGTATTCTATCGCTATCCCCGTTAAAGTCTCATAGATGCTGGGGCCACATTTTATGAGAACTCAGGGTCAGAAGAAGGCATGCTGTCCACTTCTCTCAGTGGTGTTGGATAGTGGGATGATGTCAAGCCTGTACGCTGTGTGTTAAGGAGAAGAACTCTTGGTTTACCATCTTATTCTACTAGAGACAGCCCCCCCCAACAAATTATCCTGTTAGTATTTATAAGATTGGTATTTCGTTGAAAAAATTTAATGAATGTAAGGTTACTGTGCTTTAGAGCATGTGTTTCTCTTCCCTTTGCATTCCTGAATGGGTATATTTTAATGATTTAGGGTAATTTTAGCACAGAATACTTTTTACTGTAAACAAAACTGCAACTTTTTGTCCTTTGCTTGTGCTCTTTCTGCTTCTGCTCTACAACCAAACCAAACAAAAACTCTCCACATTAATCAAATATATAATGAAGGATATATAAAGATTACTCTTTCTAAGATAGTAAAGCTAAATTAAAATCAAACACCAAACATGGATCAGAGAAACAATATTCCAGGAATTGAGGTTAGTCTCTAAATGACCCGCATGAGACAAGTGCAATAATGCTTTGTTCTTCTCCACGATGCTGTCTGGGTCTCTCAGAAGCAGAAGGAAATTTTATGCGAGGTTCATAGGGAATTGCCTGGACTGAATGAATTAAACTGGGACTAGATTCTCCTCAGAGGGTGATCCTGAGTCACATATCCAGTCTCCTGTTCATCCTAGCTCATTCATCACCAAACCACACATCGCTTCCAGTTGCTCCTTATATTATTAAAAACCAGTTCCCTTTTACCAGTGGCATTAGTGGCTTTTGCTGCTCAGTGGAACAATGAATATCAGCCAAGCCACCTCAAGTGTACTAGATAATAAACTGCCCACAATTTCATGTTATTCACATTGAAATCACTGACGTTTAAATAGCAATGAGTTCTGCGGGACACGGGCCTCTCTTCTTCATGCTTATAGACGTCTATTAGTGTGCAAGGGGGACTCCTCTTCTTAGAAAAGAGTGATTATGGAGAGGTTCTGTGAGATGGAGATGGAGCATAGAGATAATGTCATTTGAAACCTGAGGCTGTAATTTGAAAACTGAGGTCTAATGGAAGAAGGAAAATAATCAAGAAGTGTGAGAGAAGAAAAAGCTAGAAAGAACTTCTCAGTGGAGTTTCACTTTGAGACAAGCCGGTATCATTCCCCACTTCCACGGTGAGGGCAAGATGGAGGCATCTGGGTCAGATTTCTTACAGAACTTCTTGAGGGTGATGGATTTATGAGAGGGAGGAGCCTGAATTTCCTTTCCAGGAGGCCTTGACAACTAGGAGAAAGTCTTAGCTGTCAGAGTTTAGCTTGGGAAGCTAAACTACCCCGGAAACCAGCTGTGTGATATTTCAGCAACCCTACCATCCCTATTTTAACCACAAACCCAAAGTTAAAGAGTCCTGAAGTGATTGTCTGCCTTTCACAATAGGAAGATTACCACAGCCTCTAATACCCAGACACCTCTTTAATCTTTTCCTTTTCCTTTTTTTTTTTTAAGACAGAGTTTCATTTTGTCAGTCTCGGCAGAGTGCTATGGTGTCATAGCTCACAGCAACCTCAAACTCTTGGGTTCCAGTGATCCTCTTGCCTCAGGTTCCTGAGGAATTGGGACTACAGGCGCCCGCCACAACACCTGACTATTTTCAGAGACAGGGTCTCGCTCTTGCTCAGGCTGGTCTCGAACTCCTGAGCTCAGGCAATCCACCTGCCTCTGGCCTCCCAGAGTGTTAGGATTATAGGTGTGAGCCACCGTGCCTGACCATTCCCTTTTCTCATTGCTACAAGCAATTATATAAGTCAGGCCCTCGGCACCTCATGCTCGGAACACTATTCCTCTTCCAGTCTTTCCTCCATCCACCTCCTCAGAGCAGTCAGGAAAATCTACCTAAAAACCAGATTGGGGCTTTTTGGCACCCCAGTTAAAAATGTTCCAAAGGCCATAGGCCCCAGCCTCATTTTTCCCACCATTTTCTGCCTGTTTCCATAAAGTTCCGTACTTGCAGTTCCCATGCCCTCAGCACACTCTTCCATCCCTCTGTGCCTTTCCTCATGCTGATCTACATGTTGAAAAGCCTTTCTTGACTTTTCTTTTCTTTTGGCTCTTTATTATTTTATTTGTAAAATATAACACAAATAGCAAATAAAATACACGTACACTTCAATGAATAAATTCAATACCTGTATAATCACTGCCCAGGTCAAGAAACAGAATATTGCAAACAGTTTCCTCTTCTCCCCACCAGCTACTTGGGAGGCTGAGACCAGAGGATTGCTTGAACCCAAGAGTTTGAGGTTGTTGTGAGCTATGATGCCATAGCACTCTACTGAGGGCAACAAAGTGAGGCTCTGTCTCAAAAAATAAGGTAAAGTAAAAGGAAAAACAAAATGACCAACGCAATCCATAATTTTTGAAACATTTTCAGAAGTGATTTTTTGTTATCTGAATCTTAAACTTCATTTTCAGCGAATAGTTGAAAGTCTGGGTGCTCAGAGCATGACTGCACTTTAGACTACAGCCTTCATTCTATTCAGTAGAGAAAATACAAGTTCTTGAGCTTTCTCAGACCTTCCCCTTCAGTCAAAATTGCATCAGACTGCAATCCTATAATGTGTGTCCCTATTTATGTTCTAAGCAGGTAAACCCTCTTGTGCTCAAACGCACATTCGAACTTGCGTGTAGTCCGGATATGTCTGTACGGTGACCTTTTTATGCACAGAGAACATCTGGCCAACGATGAAAAGTATTCTGTTCATGTTTTCCTTGGCAGAGGCCAAAATATTTGAAGGTCTTTTAATTATCTGTGACTTGAAAGTTTTCTTCCTGGGTGATGATATTCCCTATCTTATAACCTATGTAATGCTCAAGATTAAGGAGCAATCTGTACATTCAGCATCAGGGTACTACACGTCCTCAGCTCACAGAAGTCATCTGAGGACCCATCACACTCAGTCCACTGAAGAACAGCCTTCTGTGTTTCCCCACTCAGAGATTCGTCCACAGCTTCAAATTGTTCAGCTCTTTCATATTCTTCAGTGGGATTATCGGCATCTTTAGAACACTTGCAGCTTGTAGATTTTATTTAAACACTAGATTTTTCACTTATTTTCTTTGATATTTTTATCACCTCTTTCATGGATCATGCTTGCTTTATCGTATTAAATACACACAATACCAGCATTAGTACTAATCATAAAAGTACAGAGTTCTTGGCAGTTTGTTTTGTTCTTAGAACACATTCTGTTAAGGAAAGACCAAGACTTGTGTTCAGAAATTACATGAAATAAATCTTTCTTTTTGGTCGTTACCAACCCTATATACACTTAAGTTCACTTACTTCATTTGTTTTTCACCTTTATAGATTGTTCTTTTTCTCTTTTTGGCTTAATTTGCTTTTTGAATATACAAAGTGATTACATGATTCTAAAGCCAAAACTACATAAAAAGGCAGAGCCATCTGCCTGGTATACCTATCCCCTGATCCCTGTCCCCCCTCCTCACTTTCTATAGATAACCATTTTTAGTAGTTTCTGGAGTATCTTTGCAGTACAAAAGTAGCTTCGCATAATATATTGTGACAATCATTCTATAGCAACACATACAAATAGTCCCCCTTATGTTTATGACTTCTTAGTACTCTTCTGTACACCAGACTTTAACTCCTCAACTTCTCCCCTGCTGATGGACAAATGGGTGCTTCTAGTCTTTTGCCATTCAAAATGCCACAGTGGGGCTCAGTGCCTGTGGCTCAACGGGCTAAGGCGCCAGCCACGTACACCTGAGCTGGCGGGTTTGAATCCAGCCCGGGCCCGCCAAGCAACAATGACAGCTGCAACCAAAAAATGGCCGGGCGTTGTGGCGGGCGCCTGTAGTCCCAGCTACTTGGGAGGCAGAGGCAGGAGACTCGCTTAAGCCCAG